>CDMC01000005.1:1951626-2062343 GCA_001511075.1 Aspergillus calidoustus | reverse complement strand
ACCAAAGCAAATCCGGCCGACTATAATGCCCACAAACATCAACCAGCATCCTCGCCCGACTCACCTCCTCAAAGTCCAAGTCGGCATAAATAATCCCCTCCTGATCGGCCGGTATACCCGTCGAAATCTTCCGCCCATCAGGCGCAAACACCGCCGACGCCCCTCCCCCGGGTTTATTCATCAACCCGCCACTCTGCAGCGCCATGCGCTCGATCCCCGCTTCTGTGAGAACGGCAGTCGTGTGCAGCACGAAAGTCTGCGCTTCGATCGCGTAGGTCTGCGAGATTGAGGCTGTGCCCTCGGCGCTCATCGACCACGGCGCGGAACCGTCAAAGGATGACACGGGCGGCCAGGCCGCGACGTGGATTGCCTCGCGCTGCGAGATCGTGTGGTATTTCAGCAAGGGTTGGATATGTTCCCAGCACGCCAGGGCGCCGACCCTCCCCACAGGCGTATCGACGACCGAACGCAGACAGGCGTCTGCGTCGGCTGCGTCGCCGAAGATAGTGCGCTCCATGTGTGTGGGCTTCAGCTTCTTGCGGGTCGTTAGGAGTTCCCCCGAGGACGAGATTATCGCCTGGCTGATGTACAGGCTCGAGTGGATGTTCTCGGCGAAGCCGAAGACGACGGTGATTTTGTGCTTTGCGGCTGCTGTTTGGATCCGGGTTAGTTGCTCGGAGGGGACGCGGAGGGAGTTCGCGATGTAGGCTGTTGCGAGAGGAGGGTCGAGGGGGCGGGCCCTGCGAGGACCACTGTTAGTGCGTGAGTCTGTGAAGGTTGAGAGGTGATCGGATGGCTGGTTAGGGTAGGAGGTACCAAATCCAAGCTGGGTATCCCGGGATCCAGCACTCGGGGAAGGTTACGAGCTGCGCGCCATTCTCTGCGGCTTCGGCGATGAGGGTGCATGTCTTTTCGACAGTCTTCTCGAGGTCGAGCCAGACGGGTTCCGCCTGGGTCACGGCGACGCGGACTTTGTTGGGGAGGGCAGTGGCAGTCATCTTGAATATCAACGCCCTGACTGGAATGGTGGTAGAAAGATGAATGCAAAGGCTGGATGATTTGATCAGGGATTGCTAGCCCGGAGGGTATTTATATCTCCCACTGGGCTGCTTATATCCGACAGCTCGGGATTTAAACCCCGACCAGAACCTGGGCACATGGAGCGACAGGACCAGACTCGCAGTTCCGGGCTGTGAAGCGGAAAGCATAGCCGAAACTATTGGCCATGTGTTGCCTGCAGCTATAGTAGTACGTACATCCATGACAGCTGAGCTGCAGCCGGGCCTCAGGGGGGCTAAGCTTCCCGCGCTCCATACAAAACGGCCCGCCTATTCTGACTGCGCAACGGGGATTGGCCACACCGTTTGATCGGTCCACCGGGCGGCTGAATGTCTAGCTGCATCATGCGGTATCGAGCGGGTTAGCCTTGGATTGCCATATTATACCCCCGCTTGGCGGGGCGCTGGTGGGCTCGTCCACGATTCGCGTACTATCGGCGTAGGTCGAGCCCGCAGCTCCGATTAGCCGCATCGTATGATCAAGCCATGTCTGGATTTCGCGTTTCAGTGCCAGCCCTGAATCAGGTATATTGTTCTCGTGTGTCTACAGGAGACAAACAAACACATCCTTACGCAGTATTGACGGCTGGTACTCATTCTTGTCTAGTCTCTGTCTAGCAGCATTCCATCAGGAATCCTCAACTCCTTAGCTGGCAATCCCGTGGCCGCGGATTCAGTGAGAAAAAAAAAATGCAACTCTGTTACCAGTATTCCCAATGTTCAGCCTACCTTAAGCTGCTGACATGGATGGTCATATATACATCTCGGGATTCAAATGCCACCCAGAAGCCCGCACCAATAGCCTGAGACCTTATCAGTCGGATTTTATTACTGTGCTGGGAGGTGAGATGTCCAGGGATTGATCATGTGCTTGGTGCGTGCAGGTATATCTCCGGTGCATATTTTTGCAGAGCTCAGGGTTCCCCGGCCTGGCATGATTGTGGGGTGGTGAGCTTACTGATAACATACCGATTAACCTGGGTATATAGACATGGCTGCTATTGGATGACATTCGATAATCCCCGAGGGTTCAGACTTTGAGTGTGAACTCCGCCGTCGTCGCCTAGCCTATTCTCGATTTCATGCAAAGATCCATCAATTTAGGCGTCGTGCTCGGCCTGTGCGTGTGCTAAGCGAAGACGTGTGCTCGGGTACAAACCTCAAACAAATCTCAGAGAGAATAGAGTACGTCTGCTGAAAAAGAAAAGGGTTCAGCTAGTAGTTTCCCAAACAGATGAGATGAGCTGTGGACAAAAGCAAGAACATTATAATCCACCATGTCACAATCACTCAGAAGGGCATCTAATGATTCCAGGTTAGTTGCAACCGACCTGGTCTGCATCAGCTGCAATCGATGCCACTGTTTAAACCCAATCCAGGTGGTATACTGCATTTGCCCAACATTGGGAGGACAAGGCGCGAGCCTGTCCCTGGGCCGTCCCCAGTGCCGTATATTTATTGTACTTGGAGGTCCGGTAGGGAATGGCCCTATGTATAGTACGTGCTCCATGTCATTCTCTAATTCGAGTCGTTGATGCGATGCAACTTTACCAACCAAAGACCCCTCGCCTGCAGATATATTAGTAATCCTAATGGGCACGCTCTCCTCCCTCGGCGTGCTAAACTGGTCGTTCGCGAGCATCCCGCATATATGTACGTCTGCCGCGCCAAACGAGTTCACATGTCCATACTCGCGCACGCACTTCAACAGGTCGCTGATCTGGGCCGCCATCGGGCTGCGCAGACATTTCGCGGAGAACAAGTACGATGCACTGCTTTATTTCTTCCTCATTGGGGCGGTCTTTGCGATCGCGGTGTATTTCCTTTCTCGGCGACGCCGTCGGTCTTCAGATAAGCCGCAGAGTGGAGACGGAGACGGAGGCGGGTGTGAGAATGGCCCGAGGAGGAAGAGGAATATTTGGAACTCTGTCCACGTCCCCCTCTTCCTAGGCGGGCTAAACTACCTGCCACCAGCGACGGGTATGAACTACGGGAGCTGGGTGGCCGTCGAGTGGGTGATCTTTGGGTGGGTGATCAAGAGGCACGCGCAGGGGTGGTGGGTTAAGTATAACTTTGTGTTGAGCGCCGCGCTGGATTCGTCAGTTGGTGTTGCTGGCGTTGTTATCTTTCTTACCGTCTGTTTTACGGGGGCGGCGGAGTGGTGGGGGACGGAGGTTTACAAGGTATGTTCCCCCTTTTTTTTCTTCTCTCGTGGTTTCGACATGGGAGGGTTGGTGCGAGGACCTGGGTTTGTGGTTTGTGAAGGAAGACAAGCTGACTGCGTACAGAATACGTGCGACTGGAAGGGGTGCGTATCTTGGACTGCCTGAGGGGGGAAAGTTTGGGGTATAGGCTTAAGCCTAGTTGCAGGGCATCGACCGACGGGTCAGGGAGCTTTATTATGAGACATGAACGGACTTTGGGGCGTTTTCGCCGTGTTCCATGCGGTTGGAGTTATAGGATGGAGTTCCGGCCTGCTACTTTATTGCTTGATTGATGTTTCATTGACATGTATCGAACTCTAGCTAGGTTGATCTGGAGAACTCTTTGAATTTGACCTATAGATAATTAGATACAACATGAACTCTACGTCCCTTTTGAACTATGACTACACCTTTCCTAAGCCCGTATTGCATTAGTATGCATCTGTCCACTAGGTCATGATAGAAAGAATCTAAAACTACTAATAATTCCATTGAGCTTCTAGCGGTACTAAAAATGGGTTAACCCATTTCACAGAGCATGTAGGCTAATCCCGCTCAACTGATCTGACTATATCTGGGCCTTTGTGTCACGGGGTTACTTTATATGGGATGATGGACGGCTCAACAAAGAGCAACAAAGCGTCCTCTCAACGCTATATAATGTCCATTATGAGATTTCATTGTACAAGCTTTCAAGGCATTGCTCACAATGCCTTTGTATCTAATACCTTAGACAAAGCAAAGAATGAGAGAAAGAGGGGGTATATAAACACCAAGATATCCAACTTGAATCCCCTTGTTCATCCCATCCATCACATACACAACAATCCCGGCTTTGAGCAACCCAACGCCAGTGCCCCCCGCGCAAACCGAACGACTGAATCTAATTCCAAAAACTCCGTCACGATGCCTACTACAACTACTACCCGTGAGCATATTACCAGAAGGCGAACCCCCAAAACACCATCTACACCACCACCCGAGAAACCCCCCACCTCCACCTCCAGCTCAACCCAAACCCGCCCCGGCCCAACCCAAGACCTCGACCTCCTCCCCACATACACATCCACAGTCTCATGCGCCTGCATCCTGGACCCCGAAACCTCACCCCGCACGTCGACAGCCCTCCTCTTCCTGCTAATCCTCGACCCCGCCGGGCTCCGGATCAACGACGCAACAACCCACCTGTACGAGATCCACCCCGCGCGCAAGTACCCGCGCCATATTACCAGTGATGCGCCGGGTGGGCAGTCCCTCGCGAGATTGCCGCCCCTGACGCATTTGGGGAGCGTCGAGTGGGATATGGAGGGGGATCTGCTGGATGTGGTTGATGAGGCGGTTTATGAGGTTGTGAGGTTGCGGAGGGAGCAGGGGGATGAGGATGTGGGGACATTTGTAGGGAGGTTTGTGCGGGTTATGGGAGAGTTAGGGTGGGAATGGTGAGTTGTCTGGTAAGTTACTTTCGAGTCTTTTCTTATGTCTTGGGGCTGTGTGGTTAGTTCAAGCAGGGTTTGTTGTGAGGTATGCGGTGAAGTTGGGGAGACGGACCAAGTAATCCTTCCGAAGCTTCATAAATACAAGAATCAATACAAAATTGTTTGCCTTGCATTGTTAGTATTCGTATAGAGGCGTAGTAGAACTGACTATACTACTAGAGATGTAAGGCTCCATGTTCTGATCAACGCCGGTGGCGTAGACAAGCCATCCGATAGATTCTGAGACTTGAATGCTGTCCACTATAACAGTCAACGCCCCACAGGGCACTCACAAGTAGTGATAGGCGAAGACGAGCTGGTCGTGTCATTTTACTCGAGTCATGTGCGAGGTACGAGGATCCGGGTCTCACGCAAGAAGACTACGAGCTGCTGACGCTCAATGCCGGGGTCGGGGGGTGGCTGTTGCGCCTTCCTTGCGAGCTCTACTACATGGGCCGCTCCTACGTTTCTGGGTACGGTCAGTGTACTTGCATACTAGGAAGGCGCGACGGTTGCATAGGTAAGGATCGGAGAGAGTCAGTCCTTCTCCATTAAGTATTGTCTGTTTACTTTCGTATTAGGAAGGCGCAACGGTTGCCTCGGTGAGGTTAGGGTCGCTCCTTCCCATTAGGTGGCTTACGCGCCGCGATAGAAATGGAAGTAGTGATCGACCAGGCGAAAAGTCCGGGGAACGCACCTTCCTTATAGGACGGACCACTTTGGTAGCGCACTACTCAAGTACTAGATTCAAATTCGCCCGCGCGGTAAAAGGATATAGAATATTTGCCAGTTCTTGCTTTCTAGTACTATGCCGCCCACTAAATATATATATAACTGATAGTACAATATTGATAATGGAATATCTGCACAGCCGTCCATCCCCAACCTCATCCGCTCATGCCGCCTGAGGGACTATTGCAATAAAGTGCTCTGCCCTATATCACGCCAATAAACGTGCCACTTAGCCAATATAGAGTAACCTGGCCAGAAACTCGGCTAGGAGCATGCACATCCCTATAAAGGATATTTTGAAGTTTGAAGCAACTAAGGACTACTAATATTAATATACTTCACGTCCACTAGTTAGTCTTTGTTCTGCTAGAAGCTGTGATAAAAAACTTAGTAAACATTTAGGTGAAAGCTTGACGCCTTTATTAGAGAGTTAATAACCTCTTTATATAAGTATCTTATGCTTCAGCAGGTTCCTTATCTTAGACCCTATTTTACTCCAGCCTGGGGTAGTCGTGAAGGCCAATGACTGTACGTCTTTTAGCTCCTGCATATAATCTTGTGCGGCATTTCTACTCCATGACATAGTTGCTTCTTACAATAGACTTACTCTGTTTTCCATGCATCAAGGCTGATGGTGTGCCTCACGCAGAGACCTAGAAGTTAGAGATTATTCCATGGGCGAGGACAAGCGCATGGCCTTTATTTCATGGGGATCACTTGGTAATGGCCTAGTTGCAATCGCAAAGGAAATAGAAAGGATACTAGCTACAGCGAAAAACACCAGCTTGCAAGCCATGGTAGGTTCTATCGCACATCCAAAAGCAGGCCCGTTGCCACATTGACATAAACATAGGGATTCGCACTGGCATATCTGCTCCATCAAAGTCCTTACGACGCCCCAACTGTGGGCGTGCAAGCTGTCAAGCCCGGCATGTTGAAGAGCTTCCGGAAGCATTGCGCGAGTGAGACGTTTTATGGACAAATTCGACACCATCGAAAATACCAGGCCTTTTGACCCACTGTTCCCAGACAACTATTATCTCCCTACGAGAATGGAAGAGTGTATAGCCTTTGTCTGAGGGTAGTGGATAATAAAAATTATTGATCAGGCGCATGGATTAATGCTCCTGCCAAACAGTCAGTAAGCCAACTTCGTGCGCCTCAACGCAAATGCAGAGATAACAAGCTGTTGACATGGAGCACCGCAATAGGCTTGCATGGCCTTCGGAGTCTACATTTACGAGCTATGTATAGCTATGACGCCTTGGGATATTCGAGGCACGAATGCAGGTGGCTGCCCCAGGGGGAGGGGCTGTTTAACAAGTACATAATTTGTAGTAGTAGCATGTACAGAATACCCTTTTACTACTAAATGGTTGGATAATCCGGGGCAGCATTGTTTGCCTTGTTGGTAGTGTACGTCCTCTGACCGGCTCTCAGGCCTGAAAGCAAAGGCGTCTCTCACCCCTACTATGCCGCCAGTAATTCGTCGCCTCCATAATTTCGCTGCAACCCTGTAAAAGCCATCCCCATCTTTTCAGGAACGGTACTGTTGCTTCCCAGTTTCGAGGATCTGATGGCTCGCCCCAAACTATCAAGCCCGCACCCTCTGTGCCGTTCCCACCCCATTCCACAAGGTCGGCCCACAGCTGTTCTTCGTCATCGTCGGTCAAGATGTCAGACACGCATGTTGCCTGTAATAAATTGTCTCGCATTCTAGCCAGCGGGAACAGGTCAATCCACGGGTGATGTGGCGTTCGCAGCTGGAGGTCCGTTGGAATCAACGACGTCGGGCCAGGGGAGGAGCAGGTGGCCATATCCGCCGGCGCTGTTGGGCCGATGAATCCGAATGGCGAAATAGCATGGCAGATGAGCCAATCGACTTGGAGATTCAGGGCGGCTGCGTTTGACGTCAGAGCATTGATAGTATTTAGTTTCATCACTTGCATAAGCTGATCTGTGTTGGGCTGGTTGGTCATGTAATTGTGCAGTGCCTCCCGCGCAAAAAGTTCCAGGAGAGCGCGCCGTTGGCAAGCAGTAGCTGCAGTAAGCTCTGCATTGAGCTTTTTTATTTCCTTCTCTCCTGCATCAGGGAGCCGTGCAGTAGCCCCTTCTTTGCCATCCTGTTTCGCTTTCCTCTGGCGCCCTTTGTCCCACGTAGGTCAGGTCAGTCCTTGAAGTATAAGTAGCATGCATGTCACGTACAAGCTCTCTGGTTTAATCTGTTTTGTAATTTTCTCCGCTCCTTCGTATCAGTGACACCCGCCCAATCATCCTTTTGGCGCTTCACGTAATTCTGATGCGGCATTTGCCGTACAACGATGGTCTGGTCTGTCCTATCCGAAGAGGCCATGATGGAAATTCTAAGAATGGATTGGGGAGGGAAAAAAAGTCCGCAGGGAAAAAGAATGGAGTGAGGAATGCAGGCGGCTTACATGGCCTTGAGGTCTGTGGAGGAGGTGAATGTGCCGAAGAGAGTCGTCTCGAGTAAGCCCTGTACCATGGGACCTTTTGGGCGCTTATGCAGCCCGCTTATATTTTTCGTGGCCATGCGCCAATCATAGGAAACAATTCTGCCCAGGCCTCCACTACCCCACAAACACCTTTGACTCTTTCCGGCGTTGTGGACCCTTCGCCCCACACCCGCTGAGGCCCTAACAACCACGGGTGAAACGGCGACGAGGCCGGTGGCGGCTCTGGGTTTCGGTTCGAACCCCCGATCAGATAGTGGTCCTGTCGATACACCCATGCTTCGTCGAAACGAGGCAAGTGGTGCTCAGGGCCGAGGGCCGGGTACGGCCCCCGTTGTCCCGCTGGGACAACCTTGGGATGCCATCTCAGGTTGCGACTGTTGTTATATTTCTTCTGGGTGATGATCCAGCAATATTGACTAACCAACACTTGTGCCCATTCTATTCTTTGTACTCTGGACTGTTCCTCAACCTCTTGAAATAGGCCCTCTCATGTCCCAAGATAACCTTCGCCTGTCTTGCTTGCGCCAGGCTGCGCAGATAATTCCGGCTCCGATGCCACTCGTTCCAGTCCCTCGTCAACGTGCCTGGGGCAATGCCCTCTTCCCAGTTTTCCTTGACGTGGAACGCATCCCCCGTAAGCAAGACTGTACCCGTCTTCTCCAGGTTCACTTGCATGGCAATGGATCCCGCCGTATGCCCCGGGCAGTGATGCAAAATAATCCCCGGAAAGACCTCAAAGACCGTACCCGTAAAAGTCCTCCAGTTCAAGCGGTCGACACTCAGGTAGTCTTTCAAGTACGGGCCTTGATCAACCCGCGTCGCACATGCCCAAAAGGCATTCTTCAGCTCCTCCTCGTGACACCAAACTTCGACCTCTACCAAGAAGGTGTTTTGTATTAGCATACATATTCTCTGGCGGCGGTGAACGGCACCAGAGGACAAACGAACCTGTGTCTAGGAAGTGCTCCAAGCCCCCTGCATGGTCACAGTGGAGATGGCTCATCACAACCGCCTTGACATCCGTGATCTCCCCGGCCCCCGTGGCTCGGATAGCCTCGGCAAGGCCGTGTACGGATTTATCCCAGTTCCGTGGGCTGCACTCCATTGTCTTCGCGCCCCAGCTCGTGATGATGTCCTCGCAGGAGCCCGCGTCGAAGAGAACAAGGCCTACATGCGGGTGGTAGATCAGAGCGGCTATCATGATCAGGTCGCGACGCTCATGCGGCTGTGGTGCAAGGCCGACTGCGAACTGGTTGCGTCCTGCGAGGACGTTGGCTGCATCCAGATCGATGCTGCCCAGGTCCAGGAGCTGAAAAGGGGATGGGAATATCAGCACTTTTGTCATCGTTGGGTCTATCGCGTGGGTTTTTACCCATAGCTTCGCTCCATTCGGCATATTCGTTGAATAGAATGACATGGCGGTTAGATCTTGGATGGATTCAATTTCATTAGTCTTGGCCGTACAATATATTCGAATACACCTGCAGCTTAAAAGACTGCGGGCGCAACTCTTGATGGTTTTACCATCGGATTTATCTGCGATTCCCTTAGAGTGTTATACTCTTACCTCTGTTACTGTCTAGTCTAGCTGAGAAACCAAACCATAAAAGTCTAGCTTCTGTGGGTGCTTGGCGTAAGCGACTTGCATGATCATTCTTGACCCATTTCGTCACGTTTTCCTCGTGTCTCCATCCACTCGTCGATCAGCTTCTCGAACTCGTCATAGATATACTAATTAGCAGTATCAATAAAGTCCTCACCAACTGCAACCATCCTATCCAGAATAGCAAAATGGTCCTCTATTCTACTGAAAACGTGCCCTGATTTGGAGGCCAGATCTATGAAATGAAAGTCAACAGCGGATTATCCCTCTCTCCCAAGTCGCACCTCCATCTTCTCAGCCAGTGGAGCCGCGCATTACCAGACAACTTCCGCCATTTCAGCCCTACTTCTTCTCGAAGGGATTACTTGGCAGAGGCCAACAGGCAAGCTTTTATGAGTGCGATGCACATTTTCTGCGTGTACTCCTTTGCTATAATTCTGACAACATGCCTGTTTCTGCCCATATACTTGGTATATAGATTCCATGGCGTAGTACTATATAACCTTGGTAGTCATGTAACCATGGCATCTGATATAAATATTAAGCATTCTAGCATCTTTATATTAGCCCTAATTTAAGTTAGTTTATTACAGCACATGGTAGATATTTATATTAAGACTAAGATATCTAGATTTATATTCATTAATTTCTACCTCCTAGAGTCTATTTCCCGCTTAAACACAAAACTAAAAGACTAATACGTATAAGCTTAAAGGTTCTAGCGCAGGTCTGGTCCACAAAGCCTCCATGTTTGCTAAGTAACCGCGTCAAGGTATCAACAATGTTCCCTTGGTAGTGGCAGGGGTGGACCATAATCAAGGATATCACTCAAATCAGTCCACAGGTCATGGTTAGTGGAAGAGGTAGTATATACCCATTCTCTTAGCTGGCAGCGTTTTGCCAGTTTCAGACATACAGGCAACAGCAGATGAGAAGAGATCAAACAACCAAAACCACTTGAAATGAGATCCGTTTCCACTACTGCCTCACGATCGTGTCCGCAACCTTTGCTGCATTCCACGTCCTCATTGGCCAAGATAAGTTAAGGCCCCGGAGCAACATCACACCCCGAGTCATAGTGAACGCAACCATTAGCACGGTTACTAAAGCAGACATCGCCCCCCTCATCACGATCCCCATGTTCAGTCATAATACTGCTGCGGCACCCCCGCAATAATATCCCTCTCAGGCTGGTCGACAACCCCCGTCCGGAACCGATGGTCCTTTGCAATCCGTGCCCTCGCCCATTCTAATTAGTCCAGTCATCAGCCTACCCTCCACTTCTCCAACGAAACAAGAACGGAAAAGAAAGCACTCACCCTCAGCCGTAACCCCCTCCAGCGCCCGCACATACTTGCCGTCCAACCGACTCCCCACCCGCTCCACCACCGGACTCTCCAACGGCCTCATGGCAACCCTGGCCTCGGGCCTCGCAAAGTATATCAACCCCAACCTCGATTCACTTACTTGATCCCCCGGCGGGCGGACAACTCTATGCACCGTGGACTTGAGGAACCCACCGGAAAGATACTCGAGCGCATCGACGATATTCACGATGATCGCATCGGGCTCGGACCGCACATATCGCCACACCCCGTCCGGGGAAAGAACCTGGAGCCCTGCGACAGGCTGGTAGAAGAGAAACGTCAACGTGTTGTAATCCGTATGCCCCTTGGCCCAGATATTCCCGACCGCCGCATCGTCCGCCGCAGGACGCGGGTGGTAGATCATGTACCGGAGGTACTCGAGGCCTGGCTCGTCGTACCGATGTAGATTGGCAAGTGCCTCCTCGTCGTCAATCTCCAGCACGTACGCGAATAGCCGTAGTAACGGGAGGAGGATCTTATCGTGGATGTGCAGCGAAAACTCGCGTATCTCCTCGTAGTGATCGCGGATGATTTGTGGATGCGCCCGCTCATGCTCCGGCGTGAACTTTGGGATGTTGTATCGCTCGTCATTGTCGCGTCCGCTTAGTTTCCCGGTTGACTGGGGCTTGTAGCCGCGGAAATCGCCCGAGGCCGTGTCGCAGATGTATTTTAGTTTTTCGTCGAGCGGGAGGGCGAAGAGGGCTTTTGCGATGGCGTATTGGCGGTTTATTTGCGTGGCGGTTAGGCCATGGTTTGTTACATAGAAGAAGCCTTTATCTCGCAGTATTAGTCTATGGTGTATAATAATAGCTGGACACGGCGGGGTGGGCGCAGGTACCATTTTTGTTGATAAAGCTGAGGACTTGTTCGGCTAGGGCTTGTTTGCCGCCTGGTTGGGAGAGGAGCGAGAGATCGAGAGCTTCGAGGGACGCCCAGTCCACTGTTTACAGGGTTGGCATAATCACCTTAGTATAAGGACCGAGAAGTAGGTGCTTACAGTTCTCCTTGGTTTGCGGCGGAGGAACATAGGGTTCCAGCGGTGGTGCAGTTGTAGACGGCATTGTCTCAACGTGAAGACACCGTGATATATCAAGGACAGCAGGACTTTGTGTGTGTCAGAAGATAAATACCCCGCAGCTATATAATCGATCCACCTTGTGTCTCCAACGATGTTGAAATACCAGCCTAGTATGAGCACATACATTCCGGCCATCACACCATCCGCTGTTATATAACCTGTTATTCGCCAAGGCCCATTTGGAGAACGACCAGGATCATTAGCTCGTGCGATATCAAGATATCCCGCACGTTTGGTAACGATGTAGGGTAGACCGCAGATAAGAATTGGAGACAAGTGAAGATGCCATTTTGGTGGCTGTCACGTTATCGGTCAATCTCCGCGTGAGGGTGAGATTTTTCAAGAAATTGGAGTTGGTATATATATTCGAAGCATCGGCATTAAGAATCATACTTTGCTTCTGTCTAAGCTTTACCAAGAACGCCACACGCCATGGCAACCACGGCTGACAAGTCCGCCATCGTCGAGGCAGCGACACCAGTATCCCCTGTTCACAGCAGCCTCGACGAGAAACCTGTTGCTCGGAGACAACGACTGAGGAGAATCATATGGGATACCTTTGACTATTCGGCCGAGGAACGATGGTTCATTTTCAAGATTGACTTTTTTATCCTGTATGTCCTCGCAACCCGAAAGATCCAATGGTAGAATTAATCTTTCAGGACATGGGCAAGCTTCTCATATTTCTCCAAGAATCTGAACTCCAATAACCTCTGTGCGTCCTCACATCCTCCATATCATAGAAGAGGAAGAAGCTAATATTGGCCGCAAATGCCTATGTCTCGGGCATGAAAGAAGAACTCAACGTCGTCGGCAATGAATACCAAACCTTCACCACCATGTGGACAATGTCCGTTCCCCTCCCCTATTTTAAAACACCTACTAATATGGAGCAGAGGATACGTCGTCTCCCAGATCCCCTCCCAAATGATCTGCACCCGCGGTAACCTCCTCCCCAACACCTCTTCCCCCTTCATATCTCCCCAACTAACAAAAGATCAATGCTCAAGTCCGCCTCTCCCTCTGGTGCCCCTCCTGGGAACTCCTCTGGGTAATCGTAACCTTTGCCTCGTCGGCCGTCAAAACACCTCACCAGCTCTACGCCTGCCGCTTCCTCGTCGGTCTCGCGGAGGGCACGTTCTACCCAGCCGTGCACACCGTGCTAGGCGGGTGGTATACGAAACGCGAACTTGCAAAGCGCGCCTGCATCTTCTTCGGTTCGGCGTTTGTCGGGAGTATGTTTAGTGGCTATCTGGTATGCTTCTCCGTTCCCCTATACTCTCCTCTTGTGTGTTTTGGGTGAGATATGGGGCTTTGCTAATCTGAGACTGTTGTTGTGTGCATAGCAAGCAGCCCTGCACAGCGGGATGAACGGCGTCGCGGGCCTCTCCGGCTGGCGCTGGCTCTTCATCTTTGACGGGGTGATTACCCTCCCCATGGCTGTGTGGGGGTACCTTGCGCTCCCGGACCTGCCGAGCAACACGCGTGTGTTCTGGCTCAAGCCACAGGAAAAGGAATTGGCACGGGAACGAATGCGCAAGGCCGGGAAAGCGCTCGACGAGCCTATTACGCTACAGGGTGTCAAGAGGGTTCTCTCCGGGTGGCACTTTTGGGTTTATACGGCTTATTATACGTATCTCCCCCTTCCAATCTCTTTCCGTTCTAGATATCTAGAGGGGGATGGAAAAAAAAGGCTAACCTAGTAATTGCGGTCAAGGTTCTTCATCTGCTCCGAAAACATCGGCGGCTACATGAACCTGTGGCTCAAGAGTCTGGGCCGATACTCGGTGACACAGATCAACACGTATCCGACGGTGACGAATGCAGTGACGATCCTGACGAGTTTGGTCTATGGCTGGACGAGCGATGCGATCCAGCTGCGCAGCCCGATTGTCTTCTTCAGTCTCACGGTTTGTTTTTTCGCAGCGATGAATCTCGCCATCTGGGATGGGGTCCCGTTTGGGCTCAAGTGGGCGAGTTATTATCTTACTGGGTGCGTGCTTTTTCTTTCCTGCTAATCTGGGCAGATGGCCGTGTAATCGGGGTGGATGATATCATGGCTAATGAGTGTGTGTCTGAATAGGTTCGCGCAGGGGTCTGGGCCTGTTTTCCTGGTTTGTCGATTCTTACTTTCACTTCTTTATCTTGCTTGCAGAAGAATTAATGGCTGGTTAGACAATGGTCAACGAGGTGTGTGCAGGCGACAGTCTTGAGCGAAAGATTATCCTCGGTTCCACGAATTCGATTGCGTGAGTTGTGCCCCTCGTGTATTCTTGAGGTAGACAAATCACTAATGACGGCTAGATACGCATTCAATGCCTGGATCCCTCTGATCTCCTACAACACAAACTATGCCCCTCGGTTCCTTGTGGGAAACTCCGTCACGGTGGGGTTGATCGTTTGTGCGGCGTCGACGCTGATGGGGGCTGTGTGGCTTGAGCGGCGAGATAAGAGGGAAAGGGTAATCAGGCATGATGAAGAAGAAGACTCTAGTCAGCGAGGGCACCTGCACATAGTGTGAGGCTGGTGTGTCCTTTGTCCACATGCAAACCTTTGTGACTAAATTGAAGTGTCGTCGTGTTTTTCCGTAGGGAAAGGCGAAACTAGCAGGCTAGCTGATTCAGTCTGTACGGTCAAGGATAGCGGTTATAGCCAGCACGGACAAACTCCCGAGCGCTTTTCCCTATATGAGCGTCTTTTCTGGAAGCTAAATATCAAAAGCATAATAGATCCTACTTGCGATTCCCTAGCGACTTGTTTCTGCACCTATAAGAGAGTCCGAAACGATCTCAAACAAGTGTAGGCTAGTGGGATTCAATCTTAACGTACACTAGTGTTGCTTGGTATAACTCGTATGAGGTAGGAGAGAGTTTTATTCTGTAGCTAAACCAGCTGCTGACTATCCTGTATAAATGAATAGGATGGGACTCTCTGGGGGGTGCACTGTTCTGTTGGCTAACTAGTCTAAGCTAGTCCAGAGACTTGAACCCCTACCTCTGCAGACTTTCATAACCAAGCTCTTCCTACCGAGTTGCATGAGTATCATGGTCATTATACTCGTGGTACAGAGTAAGATATTTATTGTCATATTCCGAGGATATGATACTGTCCTCCTCTGCATCAGCCTTACAGTGGCATGAAACTATTAAGAATGGTGCAACGTGCGCATATCCGTCATCGTACTTAATAAACTCCCAATGCGCGGCTGCACTTCTTTAACGGTTACAATCATTATATGCCTTGGTTGAGGTAGATGGCAGGGCTAATACCGATCCTTTACATGTCTGGCTGGGTACGAGAGGATGGAATGGCATAATAGAGGCTAACAGAAGCATGTGGCCCATAGGCCGAATTCAGGTAGATTGATAGGACTTACCAGATCGCAGCCTCATCTAGTGGCGCATACCCTGCACTAAGTATTCGAAGTGCTCAGCAGGGGCCCATAGTATTGCGGACGGGTAATTGGCTGGCCTGCGCAGAGACCCATTTATTATTGGAAGAGACCTGGTATACGCATGCAATGGAACTTACCTAAGCTCAAAGTTGCCATCGGATATCGCTATCATCTTCCTCGTACCCAGATTTCTAAGAACAAAAAGAGACTTGTCGGGAGCCACCAAACTAGTCAATCCGTCCGAGTTCTCAACGAAGGTGATCGTGGAGTTCTCATGTCAGTTGTGCTTAAAAATCTAAACCCACCTGGGCACAAGGAAAGCCAAGGTTAGGTGGAAGGGGGGATCATTATCACCTTCTATATATCAAAAGCACGGTCGAACAAATGGATAAATGGTATTCGATATTAATGGTGGTGTCATTGAACTTTATTTGATGAACCCTGGATCAGCGTTATGCATAATCAGAAATATTCCACGAAGTTTGGCATAGTTTAGTAGGTGAACTTAGAGTTTGCCGTTTCGTCTTGAGTGGTCAGCTCCAGTGGCTGAGCACTTGATGGTGGAGAATAGACGGAATATTCACTTCCATTTCCGGCTCAGTTCCTCTCGTATCCCACTAATACTAAGAATTGCCTACAACGATGATCGCAAAGTACCTGTCACCCTAGCTCCCAGGCTGATCAGAGTAGGAAATCTTGCAAGAGGCACTTGTGCAGGAGCTCTTATGCTTTAGTGCGTCTTATCTTTAATACTTACGTTTGAATCAATCTACCAGTAATGCGCCTGAGAGACTTGTAACTTATCTAGTTGTGTTTCATGGAAAGCAAGGACTTAAAGTGACAATATACAAGCCAGCAATATATCACAATTTGTAACAGAATAACTAACCTATCTAGCTAGCTTTTACCTATTACTATAGAAAGTATCGAGGTAAGTGTTAACATGGGCACTCTATAGTATCACTACCCTCGCTAGCCCACCAAGGTCAGACTCTTCAACTTGATGGGAGTCTCCACGAGAGACTGCTGATCACGATACCGCGGTGGAAACGATTATTATGAGGAACATTGCTCTCCGGGAAGGCTAGCACTAGACCCATCCAATGTCCAGACCATTATCCGTGTTAACCTGTCGCCCGGTGATCCAACGCGTGGAAGGCTCACAGCCTAGATCTACACCTAGGGTGATAGCGTTTTTTACTTTGCTAGAATAACCTGGCAAATGGCCAGACCCAAGGTTGACTTCCTGCAATCAGGAACAGTTGATCCCATGAATATTGTCCGCGCGGGGGCGAAGAAGGCACAGAGCGGGTAACGGACCAGGACCGCCCTCCATGTGGCTGTTACCTAGTCTACGTGTATCCTTATATGGCATTGTTAGGTCCAGTTCTAGCACATACGACCACAGGGTGTGGAGAACAGGGCTTCCCGTCCGCTCAGCCGTACTTAAGCCACATAGTGAACGCGGACAATAGTTAAGTGAGCCCTGGAGTCGTGTGGCTCGACTGAAGCCAGTTGCTAAATTTTAGCGTGAGTGTAGGTGAACGCGGTGAGCGCTCACCCCAGCAAGGTGAGCTGGTCACCCCGAAGGGTGAGTCGCTCACCCCAGAAGGTGAGTTGGTCACCCTTACGAGGTGAGCGGCTCACCCTGGTGGGTAATCGAGGAAATTAAGGACCTATCTCTTGTAGATAAATAAGGAAGGGCGCTCTCGCTTCTCCTTCTTTTACCTTTGTCGTATTCTGTTGGCGTCTTATATTGTTCCTCTACTCTCCCACTCTTTGCCCCTCTCACGTGACCTCAACATGGCAGAATTGCAAGGCAGGCTTAAACTACTTCGAAAACTTGCAGAATCTCGAGGCTTCACAGAGTCTTACCAAGAAGAACAAATAATTCAAGGAAATGTCGTCTGTCACAAGAAAAGATCTCCTGCCACTGATGAGAGATATGCACGGGCACTTGATCACTGGAAACTGTGAGCATTCAAGATGCTACCCGCTCCAGCAGAGAAATTGCTAATTGGTTTACCTCTTTATACTAGATGGATGCTGTCCAAGGGCCTACCCGAAGATCAATACTTTAAAGTCGATGACCCTCACCCACCTATACAGATACTTAAACTTTTCGCTGAGAGCTTTATTGTCCTTCGTGAGGGTCCTTTACCAAGTCAGCATACTGTCGTTCATACTCTTTCCTGCTTCATGAGTGAGTGGGAGAGAATAACGTCCAAAAGGGTCCCGAAAATTAACAAGAATGATGTCTATAATGTACAGTCTAGACCATTCATGAACCCGCTCAAAGATCTTACTAACTAAATTCCAGCATATCAAAAATGTGCTCACTCCCAAGTACGGGCTTTCTACTCAACACCGAGAAAGATTCCCCGTAACCAAACTCGACCTTGACATTCTGCTTAGACATTTATATGAAAAGGATGATCATGATTATATTCATGAACGGTCCAGATTTCAGGACGCATTTGGCCTTGCATTGTTCGCCTCATCGGGCGCTAGAGCTGGGGCTATTGTTGAGTCTAGTTCGTACAGAAACTCAAACGAAGCTCTTTATTATGAGGTCCGTGGGCATTTTCTACCTTAATGTTAATGATATGCTGACCACTACAAGCATCTCTCATTGAACTTGAGATGGGATGCTTCGCAGCAGAGGGTCAAATATTGGGTCACGCTGAACCCAGAGTTTCTCAAAGGCAATCGCTATAATGATGAGGCAATTATGTCTGGTTGTCTAAAATTTCCCCTCTGATATGCTGATAACTAACGGTAGGCAGTCCGAAAAATTGGATTAGCGAGCAGAGAAATCTGGGAAGAAATTTTGTATTCTGGCTTATGGTGTGTGGGATTGCCGACAATGCTTTCAAGGGAATTGTGACTCTAGATGAACTGCTAGAGAAAATCCCACCCAAAGGGCGTGAATCATGGACCCTTGAGTGGAAGGAAGGCGCTCTCAGATTACCAGTATTTCGCAAGGTGACAGCTTCTGGGCCGGATCCGTCCCGAGCGTTAACCTTTTCTTCCTTGCGAAACGACTACAGTTCTCTAGCGAAAAGAGCTTATTTTCGAGATTCCCTAAGAGTCCATGGAATACGAGGGGCTGTTGCAAATGCGGTTGATCGTAAGTTGTCCAACACCTCACACAAATGCAGGGGATGCTAACTGGTCGACAGCAAAGGCCTCAAAAGCGGCGCGCACGCAAGCCTTGGATCATCAAAACCCAGACACCTTCAAAAAGTATCAATCCAAAGTCAAACAACTTGACCTTGGTGCCTGCTTTTGGAATGAGGAACCTGATCATGAGTCCCATGCGATAGAAGAGAGCATGATTCATCATCGGGATCCCAATGTCCCTCAGAAGCTTGATGCTGCGACAGTGGTCGAAGTTGAGAATGATCCAAGAATGATGGGCGTATATCAGCAAGTCGATATATTGAACCGCAAAATTGCTGGGGATCCGGATAAGCATGAGGACTTGGTGGCTGAGCGGGCCAAGTTGTATAACAAAGCGGCTAAATTACGTCGCGCGAAGAAGGGAGAGTTCATCGAAAATTGGTGGAAGTCATCCTATGATGAATATATCTTGGGGAACGAATTCACTGAACGAGATACAACCGACGTTTTCGACATCTGCCGCAAATATATGCCGGAGAGAGCCCGACTCCGGGAAAACCTTTTTCAAGAAGTACCGATTCACAGCGAACTTGGAAGGCAATGCCTACATGATATGCTAAATCTCATCAAATCAGAAGAGAGAGTGGCCTATTACCCAGGTGAATCACCTGTTGATGGGAAATGCCCGCTATGCTCCAAAGAAATGGCTAGGTTTGTTATACATGTCCCAGACATCTTCCTGGAGCTAACAGTGGCAGCATCGATATCCAATGTCGCTCAAAACATGTCCTGCAATGCAGAAGAAAATCATTCAACGCCGCGCCATATCAGCAGAGGTATAAGAATGGCAAAAGAGCTCATCGACGGGTCCATACCACTTTTCTCGAGTGGTGCTATTTATGTGCTAAGTGGTTCCATACCGTTGAAGAATGGAAAGCACACTGTGAATCCCATCTCGCTTCTCTACAGCCACGTTGTGGACTTCTAACCTTTCGTTTTACCCTGGTCGCTCCTGGATTTTGTCCCTTCTGTTTGGGTGATGATGCCAAGCAGCCCGACGAACGGTTCCAACAGTGGCGAACAAAGGTTACTTTGTTAACCCATATCAATAGTCACCTGGAGAAGATGGATCCAACAAGTCCAGTTCAATGTCCGCATCCCTGTTGTGAGGCCAGATGGTACGGTGATAATGTGAAACTCCGTCACCACTTTTTTAATGCCCACTCCATTGAGGAACCACGCCGAAATTGCATCTCAACCAAACGGAAGTGGCTTTGTGATGATGAGGGGAAAGTAGATCCGGAATGCCCTAAGATGAGTAGGCTGGAATAGTTTTAAATACACGTTGTATTGTTATTGTATTTCTCTCCTCTTTCAATTAGTCTCTCTTGTACTCTGGTGACCCAAAGAATGAACACCGTGATCACACAGCTCGGAAGCTCAGATCCATAGCCATATTCGTCTTGTGCGTCGCTTCAATATCCCCACGGCCTAGTAGCCTGCCGTCCAGAAGCTTTCCAATATGGGTCTTATTGATTTTCCTCTCCATCATTTCTAATCTGAGAGATGAGTAGCTTGAAAAACTTCAGAGGTTGTTTATTTCCAGCCGTTATAAATCCATCTGCGGCGAAGACCAGACCATCTTTAGTGGTAACGGGCGCCATGCGGAGGGGGTCGCATATTTCTTGGTACTCCTCATAGGATGATATGTACAGCTGACCTGCAAACAGGTTGAGCTGCACCATCACAGCAGTCGAGATCTCCATATCCCTCGAACTTGTGGGGATATCGTATAGGTTAAGCTTCTCAACGGGCGAGAAGCCCTGATTTCGGCGCGGCGCGTATAAGTGCATCGAGACATGTCTAGCGTCCAAAAGCTTGGAATGAAGTGCGTTCGCCTCATAAGGGCTTGTACGCAAGTCGACATTTGGGGACTCGCGGCACCTGGCAAGGATGCGGCGGATATTTTCGGTTTGACTGACATCAATTGGACTGGGTTGGATAGTCTGAGGCCCTCCAATTTTGGGGCTGTAAAGTCGGTGTCCATCTGCACGTTTCGTCCTCGGGCATTCTGCTCTAGCCTCCATCCGGTGGCCTCCTTCGTAGCCTTGTCCGCTAGTTCATTGCCTTCAATCCCGTGATGCGCCGAGATCCAGTGTATGACTACACGGATGTTTCATCTCCGGAGGCTATCTCATTCCTGGATAATCGGACTGATGATCTGCTGTCCCGTGGTGTGCGGTCCATCTATCGCTTGGATGGTGGCTTGGCTGTCCAAGAAGATCGTCACCTCCTGGTTGTCGTGGGTTTGGGCCATCTCCAGGCTGCTGAGACCTTCCAGTGATTTCGTTGTCTTGGCTTCGATACATTCAATGTGGCTGTCCCAACTGAGCTTGCTGTCTAGGATGAGTCCGAGGATCCGGCACTTGGTCAATTGTTTCACCTCCGGGCCGCCCAGTTGGACTGAGGAGTCCATGTTTACGTTCTTCATGTGCGTGCTAGGTAAGTGGATGAGGCTGAATTTGGAAGGGTTGAACTTGGACGCATGCTTTGGCTCCCGCTCTTAGCACTTTTCGTAGATGGCCTCTAGGTTTCTGCAGTTTTCCTCGGTCGTGGTTCCCCAGGTGACGATGTTCCCATCATCTACCCATCCCACCGCTTCGGTGTTGTGGGTCTGGACGTGGCAGTCTTCAATAAGGTCTGCGTTGAAGAAAAGGTACAGCATCAGTGACAGTGGTAATCCCTGGGGGATGCCGGTTTCCAAGCAACACGGTCCCGTTCAGAATTGCATGGTCTGTGTCATCTTTCCGGTCAAACTCCACTACCATCGTGGAGGCTTGCTTCTCTCCAGATTGCGTTTCAGCCAGCTGGAGTAGACCATCCATGCTTTCTCCAGGGAAGGGCTGTTCCATTGGGTCTTTCCTGTTCTGTTGTGTGCCTCCACCTGAGTGCTGACCCCGTGGACCAGGGTGCCAAAAGATGGCGCATTCACTGCCGCCTTCTCTCCTAGTATCTGCTCTCAGTGTGCGATGAGGTGTTCCGTTCTTTGTTGGTCTGGGGTCAAGAGGGTCAGGTCACCACTGGGTGTCGTTTCACAGCGATGACTTGCGTTTTCTATAGTGTCGGATCCTGGTGGTTTTTCAGGGTGGTTTTTCAGCGTGTTGTTGGCCTTTTCTTTTACCTCTTCGAAGGTTGCTCGGTGGCTTGTTTTCTCCGGGTCCGTTTCGTTCAGCTTCACGAGGATCTCTCTGGGTCCGATCGAGGGCCGTGTCTGTGTGGTGAGTCTCAGTACGTTTGAGGTCTTTCATTTGCGCATAGGTCGGGGCTGATAGCTTACCAACTGGGGTTGCGAGGATGTTCTTGATTTCTTTGCTGAGTATTTCCTGGGCACAGGCCGTCGCATGAACTTCCGCGGCCAGCCGGCTGGTGGTTGGGAGGCCCTGAATACTCCAAGGCACATGTCTGCTGCTCCCATTTGGGTCGCGGGCGGCTGGAGGCCCAGCTGTGGCGCAATGTGGACTTCCCGACATGCTTTCTTGGTACTGAGCGATACTTTGAGAGCTGACGAGTACGCTGGTTCACAGCCTGAACCAAATAAGTCAGTGGTGGTGGATAAATTTTAGAAATTTAGTATCGACAGTAGGTGGTTGTCCTGGGGTCTCCAGTTAACGAACTTAACTATTGGCAGTCTACGATGACTAAGTGGGGTGGCCAAATGCGGACTAGGGCGAAAAGGACTCCCGGTCTATCCCAAAACAACGTCATAGTCGTTTGCTGAAAGGCATTGACCGCCTGCTGATGTGGCGGCAATTTCCTAGGAAATCGGCGCGACTGGTGCTGGGCCCCCAACTATTCCAAGGGGAGAACAATGCATCCGGCGGGCGACGAGCTCCCACCTCCACGTGGTGCCCGCTGGGAACTCTTAAAGAAACAGTTTGGCTGTCTCCGAGTGCCAGGGGAGCTTAACAACGTGATCTTCCCCCTTTTCACGACGCGGCGTGGCAAAAACTGATCCTCCAAACCTCACGAAACACCAAACATCACAGAACCAGTTCCAGAGGAAGTCGTGTCCCCTCATACGTACGCCCCCACGATGGAGAACAGAACTTGTCACTCCATTTATCTCGCACGATAATCGTTTACGGTTTGAACATTGACGATGACGCGCCGGGCTCGGGGCAGAGAAGGTCGTATTGTTCATACGGACATCGCAACAACACCACCACCAACAGCTCAGAACATCAATTCGATGCTTATAATATTTTGCAACTTTACAAGTTAAATTGTGCCCCCACATACGTTTATGCCAAGAGACGCGTCCCAGACGCATCCTTTTGTCACGAAAAATTTACGCGGCCACGAGTCAGTCAGAATGACAAGGCGTGCCTTCAGGCACTACTGAGCTTAATGGAATCGCATGATGGACGGTGAGGAGTGATCAATAAATGGCTGTATTCCCTACTCACTAGATACCACGTGAAAAGATTGCCACACTGTTCGGAGACAGCCACCGATCAAGCCTGGGCGCTCCAATCCGGGAACACAAGTTGGTTTAAAGGCTTATACTGTCCATTGAGAACTTGATCAATTGGTGGCATCACTTGAGGACCGGTGTCAGGATTGACAGGAGGCGGCAGTCTATTGGCCGCAGTTAAAACTCCCCTGACTCCCGGTGCGTTTTGCCCAGATACGAAACTCGGAGAACTGAGACTGGCCTCACTTCCGCTTAACGGCATCCAAGGAGGAGAACCTGTGCGGGTAGCGTTCATGCCGTGTTGCGGGCCAGGGAGTCCATGAAGGACAGCGATGTCTCCTTCCACAACATGGTCAAGGGAATCAGTCGGGATCCCATGGTCTTCTTGTTGATACTGGTTTCCCTGTGAGCAGGGAGAAGACGATTCCTCTAGACTTGTGGGCTTCTGCAAAATATAACCCTCGCACAATAGCTTGGCTTTAGCACAAGTATTGCCTTGATGGAGAAATTAGCCCCGAGATCGCACCGATGAAGTTATGCAGGGAAGTCCCGTCGTCGCGCAAAAAAGAAAAAGAAAAGAAAAGACACGAAAACTATTGAAAAGTGGAAAAGGAAACCGGGACATACATGTAGGAGACCGTCTGTCACACACGCTTTTTCTGCGACGACAGGTAATACAACCGGTGCCGGATCCTTTCCCCTTAATTGAGGCTCTAGGCTTCCGAGAACGTCTCGCCGGGTTGGTGGTTTGCGCTGAGGCAGTAGTCGCCGGTGATAGCGCTTGTTGATGGAGAACGGGTAATAAAAGCGTCTGACCCGGATCGTCGCGAGCCTCCGGCTGGATTCTTGTATTCTCAGGTCGAGTTTCGGTCACCTCACTTGAACCCGGTGTATATCCGCTTAGAGGCAAACAAGACATGGTAGCAGGAACGGTATGGTCAGGACGGGGATTATTTGTTGAAGACTGGGCGTCCCGGCTTCCGGAAGCGTTTGCAGGTGCAGACAGGGCATCCGAGAGGACCTGGTGATGCGAGTTTGCCGGTTGAGTGTTTGCAACATTACCCACTCCATACGGCCCGAAGACATCTCCATCAGATTTATTACTCTCTCTAGTATTAGTAGGACAGAGTTGGGTCGCCTGGTGGCCTCTTCCTGATGATCTGCTGTCCCTTGTGGTCTGTTCAGTTACAGGGTGGACAGCGGTACTCGTCGGATCGAAACCTTCTACCTCAGCTCTTGAAGTGCTGGGCGCCGGGTACTCATTCCGCAAAGGGCTTTCGGCTGTATCCTGAGGCGTTACTACTTCCATGCACGCGGTTTGGTGGGACAAGTTCGTAAACCGCCTCTCCATGGTTCCACCGTTCGAAGTTTCTGGACTGCAGAGGCTTCGGAGAGGAGTCAAGAAGGAGACTGGGAGTCTGGGGGTTGAATCCGACACCGACGAGAATAGATCGATATGGTCGGCAGTTCCAACGCCGGCGGATTCAGGTGCAGTTGATGGTGGTAGGGAATCATCTTGATCAAGTTTCCGCTTCGATCCTACATGATGTCTTCCAAACTCATTCCGTGCCCGATAATGTGCGGCCACAATCGCTCCAAAGGTTCGAAATCTACCGAAGTCTTTCTTGAACTCTGTCTCAACTTGTTTCTTCGTTAGATGCTTGTGATCCGGAAACCACTGGGGTAGGCGGTCTAATTCCTGCGGCTCCCATGGAGGCATAGTAGATCGCGCTATCGGAAATGTCAGGCTGGACAAATAATTGAAGTGTTCATCAGTCACAACTCACATTTGCCTTTTCTAACTCCTTTGTGCGTTGTTGGCTCTGGAGGCCCAGGAGTCGCGGCAGTTTTTGGCTTCCCGTCGATCTGCCGAGTGTTCTGAGAGAGTTTCAGAAGAGTCCCAAGCCTTTGGTTTACTTTTGCTCGGCAGTCGTTGTTCACGTCGATTACTGCGTACAAATTAATATGTTATAGTAAAGGAGGGGAGATAGATATAGTATGAAATGATTAGTTTAAGAAAGACTCACTCTGTGAGGCAAGTTCGTTCAAGTTTAACAATAGCTCTTCCACTAATCGCATCGTCTCTTCCTCAGACTGCACATCGCTCGGATAAAATCGTGGATTAATAAGCTTTTGCGGAAGGCCTGACTTGATAAAGTTATGGTCCGATTCCGCGACCTGGATGAAACCCTGGCGTCCATTGAGTTGTAAATAATAGTAACCATCTTCTCGTCTCTTGGGCGTATATGTTGTTGCAAGGACAATGTCGAGCCAGCGAATATCGTTGTCAACCTCCCCTTGGTCGTCTTGCACAAGCTGGATGTTTCCAAATAAAGAGTCGATCTTGCCCGCCATAGTGTCACTAGCTAGAGGAATATTAAAATGCCGCGCAAGGCTATTCTCGCCCTCGAGCACAGCGGCAAGCGACTGTGACAGCTCAAGCGTTAATTGCAACCTTTGCTGTGTAGGATAAAAGTGAGCATGGAGCTTTTTACCGCCATCCGTCAAGGCCGAACTGCACACAACCCTGGAGGAGTTGTGTTCACGGCTTCTGGAATCCATCTTAAGGGAAGATTCAGGTTCCAGTGAAATGTGAGGGGCAAACTGTCTGAAAGTTGAGGACAGGTCGAAAGTGAGATTTTTATCTTGCCCTCCGGAATCATCATTCAATACCAGAAATCAGCGACTTCAACTCCGATCACGTGTTTGCTGGATGCATAATGGAAGCCAGGAAGATTAGCGAGATGGTCTCTAGTTGACAGTGCCTTCTCATCAGGTCTCTACTAGTTCTAGGTATTTTATTTCTCGAACTCCACCAGGCATTCTGGCTCTGATGACAAATACTTAGCCACCCTAGACTGAAGGTAACGATATGCCCCGCAGGAAGGACTTGAGAAATAATAGGATTGTTCCTTCAAGCGAGCCAGATCAACTTTCGCGTTCGACCGAAAATGGGGTCACTGCCAAAAGATTCCGACTCGGAGACTTTGGCAATGGTCTCGAACAGAGCGTGTTAAATGCCGAGCTGACCACAGATACTAAAATGTTGTCTTAGTCGAGGTAGGGAACAGTATCAGCGTCTTTTCACCTTCCTTCCAACAGAAAGATGGAAGAAACATATCGCCCTTGCAGTCATAAAGGCCATGTGAAAAGCAAGCTCATTGTTGACTTCTGTAAGATCGGGTAAATCTCGGTTTCAGAGAAATGAAGCAACTCTCGTAACTTACAAGGCAGCTCCATCTTTTTTATTTTTTTTTATTTTGTTTTATTTTATTTGTTTTATTTTTATTTTTATTTTTAATCTTTTATTTTTTTCCTCACCACGAGGAGTCCTCTCGAGCCAACCAAGGATAAAATACAGCTAGTATTTTACTTGATGTTACCACCCAGCGTTGATTTTCCGTATTAGAAGGCCTGGAAATCAGAAATCCGTGTGGGCCATTACAGAATTGACTATTGTTTGGAGACGAGGTTCGTTTCTCCATTTTTTCCTCTCCTTCCATGATTAGAATTATCCGGCCGAATACAAGGGGTAGGTACGGAACCCGAAGGACCTCTCTGGAGAGGAGGAGCCATGACGCGATAACATACGCGTGGAACTTGGAAAATATCAGAATAGTAGCATCGCGGAAGATCTCTCTATCTAGAGAGATCAGCGGGTCTTGGGCTACTTTGTCGCTTAGAATCAGAGAGTGGAAGCGCAGGACCCTACGCTAACCTCTCGTTGTTCGTGGTCGTCACTGTACTCCCAGAAGACTTCCACATGGTGTGCC
The DNA here is from genome assembly GCA_001511075.1 of Aspergillus calidoustus. Classification (NCBI taxonomy): domain Eukaryota; kingdom Fungi; phylum Ascomycota; class Eurotiomycetes; order Eurotiales; family Aspergillaceae; genus Aspergillus; species Aspergillus calidoustus. The sequence continues at coordinate 2,035,588 of CDMC01000005.1, read as the reverse complement.
CTCTACGATAGTTCCCGGAGAAAGCACATCTAAAAAGCTACACGATGAACTGCACGCAGACAAGTGATACGCTCGAAGTTGACGCCAGTGTTACCCCTACGGAGTCTTCTCATCCTTGGATTGAGTTGCGACTAGACTTAAAATAGCAAGGTAATTAGATAAAATCTCCAAGCCAGAAGTAGAGCTCCGGGAGAGGAAAAGATGGAATAATTTGGCGTGACAACTAGTTTCGCAACCAAGTGCATCGTCAGCTCTACGTACCTGTGCTCCATATAATCTAAAATGATGAATAAGAACTCAATCAGCGGACATTCGAAGAGCACCAACACCGATGAGCCATCATTCAGAGCATGTTATATCAGAGTTACTGTGAAAGAAGATGATTATATATATTGTGCATGGAGCTTCGGACGTTAAACCCGATATGTATACAAACAGAGAGAAGAGACTCCAGGGACACTGGGAAGGGGTTTCCTTGAAGAATAGAAAGCCGAAATCCTTGTTGGACAGTGCATTACAATCGGAGTTCCTTGGGCCAAGATAGCTATCGGGGACTGAATCTGACAACATGAGTTCAAGGGTTCATTGACGGATTTGGGAGACTCCAATAAGTAAAATATGCACCAATGGCTGTCCCTAATCTGCCAACAAATGTGTCAAGGCGTGGATATCAAGATTCCTGTTACAGTCTTGGTGTATGACGGAATCGTCTCCAGATTCGTTGTTTGGGCGATGTTCACAACATCCCAGCTTAGACTGGAGTAGGAAGAGCTGGCCTCCTTGGAATATGATGCAGTAACGGTGATACTAACCGTAGTATCCACCGTCGAATGTTCTGTATATTGCAAAGTCACGAGCTCAGTTTTGCTCTCCTCCACAATATGCACCTCCTCGTACCAAGAGACTGTCCGTTCTAAGGCCACTTCTCCCTTGATCTGAAAGCAACTTTTCCCGAGAGGACAGCACCGGACTCTGTTTTCGTGAATAAAGCAATAATCGCCCGGAAGACAGTGTTCGGTGGTTGAGCAGCAGTCTTGTGTGTCTGGAATGCAAATGCCGCTGCAGCATTGCTCTCCAGCTGCGCAACTGTTACCATCAACAAAGCAGTGACTGCTTGGGCTGCAACTGGCTAGTTACTGTTAGGCATGACAGAAATTCTAGGGACAGTGGAACATACATGGGTACATATTTTGGACATCCGGCCAAGGAATTTCCTGCTCAGAAGGAGTGACTGCACCGCGGGAACTGTCAATTGCGGGGGGACTGAGCTGATCGGAGGCCAATGGGTCGAGACCTATAAACCCGGAACCTTGTTCCAGAAGGACATAAGGCTCCGTTGTAATAGCAAAGGTTACAACAGAACAAAAGGAGAGGGAGAGGAAAACCCGGTACAAAGGAGACATGAGTTCCAGGGACCGTTTTGTAGTGATCAAGTCAATCCTCTACGCTGAGAGTATCTATGTGGCAAAAGTGAAGAGGGTGTTATCTCTATTTAAATTAGAGAGTATTCAATTATAAACTAGTCTCTCGGCTCACTTTGGGTCTAGACTTGCTCTCCTGGAGCCGAGTCATGTACGGCATCACGCTCCGTTGTGTGGTCGGCACCTGTACATGCGGCTTAAGCTTCAGGATTTAATCTTCGTTACCTTCGGTCCTCATTATCGTGGGGGATAAAATACTCAAAGTACAGTGCTAGTACTAGTATATAATGCTAGTAGTTTGCTAGTTTATAGTCAAGTACTAAAACCGCCTAAGTAACGGAAGGCCGAGACATAACGCATTGTGGGTTGCATAATTAAAGATTGCTTTAAAACACCGTTACTGTACTCAAGCACACGCCTAATCTCCAACATCTATATGTACCGGGAGGACACTTCGCCAAATTCCTAAATCATATGCTAAAGGAGACAAATTATCTGTTTTAAACTCATTGATTCGTTGAAAATATCACGCTAGCCCGGATATAGGTAATAGACCATCGTATAACATCATATGAGTGGTGGAAGAATATAAGGCTAGTCATGAATGGATTAGCGTGATAAGTTTTAATAGAATCAAAGAGACGGTGACACCAGTTTCTGGAAGCACTGTAGATAAATAGGAACTCGCTCCTCCTACTGAGTCCTACCTCCGCCTCCCTCCTCACTCAAGATTGTCACAGTTTGTCTTGTCACGAAAGAATGTTTGTTCATACGTTCTGTATCGCATGCCATCAGAAACTGGAAGATCCAGCAGAAGATGGTGTTCTGACAGCAAGAATATTTATTTGTGCTGACTGCGCTCCCCGAAGACGCTTCCAGCACCTCCTCGGTCGCAGTGAGGGGATAATTGGTCTTGCTGCAGCCATGGCCCTCACGAATCCATCCTATAACTTCAGGCAATATAAGCATATTGCCAGTAGTGAATGGCATGAGTGGCCACAGCTTAATGAAGACATTTCTAACACTCTGTGTCATCCCATTCGGTCTCTCCTAAGACAGAATGCCTTCAGCCGTGCGCTGCGAAACTTTCAGAGGAAACGGCGACAAAGGTATGTCTTAGTCTTATTCTCAATGCACACATATTGATTTATGTACAGAAGGCCAGGGTACACGAAGGAAGTAAACTATGCTCTAGCAGGCCTCTATTGCCTGGGTATAGAAGGAGGCTCTGATTAGTTTTTCCTGGGTTTGTGGAGAGCCTCTGACGCCAAGCCTTCACTAGACTAGCCTCAATATTTCCATTTGCTAAACCGAAAGTCTCTTGCCTAATTCAAGCTGACTAGAAAGGACCATACGATTAGATAATCAATGAAGTTATAACTAACTACAGTACTGTAAGCCACGGCGAACTGTATCTGATGTCCTGATGTTTGCTCTCTTCGAAAAGCGAGCTTCTTCTAGCCATCTCTTCCTCCAGTGCGCTAAATACAGTAACTATGCCCCCAATATGGCCAATTTCCGATTTTTGACGGCACGACGGTGGTTGTCATGGTGAGAGCAGTCCTATTGTTGGAAGATAATAACCCTGGATCCAAGGGCCTCAAAATCACGTCCTCTACTGTCACAGGGGCAAATGTCGCTGGCATAGCCTGACTGGACTTTGCTCCAACCTCGTCGTCGCCAATCGCGGGCTGCAGGTCTGATTGTCCCAAAACAGGTTGAAAAATCCATTCGAGCAAAGCCACGTCTAAGCCTGCATAGCCCAACAGTTCAAATGGCACACTTGGAGAGTAAGCGCTGTACCAGCAAGGCTGATGAACGAGTTGAGGCTGTCCTCCTGACACCGAAATCGCTTCGGCGCCAAAACAAGGCATGCTGACCAGCTCGGAAGGAGGCGTACATTCACGCGAGAGGTAAATTTCATCCAGAATATGGTCAGGCTTCTCTCCAGCATTGGAGGAGCGATTTATCGGACTCAACGAAGTAGATCCACTGGCCAGCTGAGGAACAAGCGAAGGTCCCAGATTTTCATACCTTGCAAGGCTATCATCTTGACAACCTCCAAGGACAGGTGATCCTAAATCTAATTTAATTTCACGGTCAGTAGCTTGCTTACCGAGGGGTATGACTTGGAAACTAACTGTTCGTATCTATGAATTCAAAGAGCTCTTCATCTTGGTTGGGACAATAACGTTGTACAGAGGTCTCACTCCAGACTTGGAAGGTTGGTACAGACCTCGAAATTTTGCGGGCATCTTCGAGAAATTGGGTTACCTCGGAAGGTGTCAATGTTGAAAGCACCTCCATGACATAATTGAAACACGATATTGTCTTCGATCCAGTGTCAGTTATCTACTAGGCTCAGCAGCATCGACAGACCTACCTTTGGATCTCCGCGCATAGAACGTAAGCGGGCAACGGCTTCAGGCCGAGCATCAAGCCTGGTTTCTGATTCCTTTCCGGAATCAGCATATTATTTCACAGGGAAGGTATCTCAACATACTAGTAATTCGATATTCAGAGTAAGCATCGTGATAATATCACTAGGCGATGGCAGCACATGGAGAGACTCGCAAAAAGAAGAAGGCCTGGAATGCGACCCCTGCTGCATGGACATGGCCTATGCTACACTATAGTATAATAGACCAAAGTAGATTCACATTGAGCTTCTTGCTTGGATCTAGTTAGAATTTACGTGCTGGGTAATAGTGGTACAAGTCCCCGGCTACGTTATGCTGGAACCCCTAGGCAACCACCTTCATCCCTACCTAGTATCGTATTTCTGTATTAAGAGCCATTCTGGCATCATCCTGCGCCCTCATTTTGGATTTAACCTGGCCAACCACCACGAGGATGGAGTATTTTACGAAAAGGAATTTGATCAGTCTAGTGCAGGCGAGATTAAATGACGTCTAAATAGTGACCCCACACAAGGAAATACTACAGTAAAGGTATTACTTTAATACATTCGACTCAACGAAGCACAGGTTTAAGTCCTGAACGGAAAGTCCTGTAAATAAATTAGTCCCGTAGCATAATACACAACGCTAAGGTTCCTTGTGCCATAGGTTAAGGTAGAATTATTGATAAATATAAACATACCTTCTGCTGTAATACTAGCTTATACAACGAGGATTTTTTCTTTAAGGAACTATAATCCTCTTTATAAAGCAAAACCCTATCCTGCGAAACAGGGGCCTATCTGTCATTTTCTCTTCGTATTTGCAGACGTGCTACTTATATCTGAGTGCCCCATTATGCCTCCTTTTGACCCGCGCCGGGTGCAAAAAGCCGCTAGTCCCAGCACCAATAAAGGGGTTTCTGGGACGCTTGTGGGAGTTATTGTTCTCGCCATCATGTTTGCGATTTTCCTGTTGGTGATCTTACACCTTTGGATGCAGCGAAGACGCATAATGCGAAGCCAGCCGCTGAGACGGTTGTCAGCCCATCCTGATGATTGTAAGTAAATCGTGATTCAACGCCAGCGCCAGGTCGGAAATAGCCGCCATAAATCCGCTGCCAATCAATTGGATTCTCGAAATCATGAGACTAACTAGTCCTAGCCAGGGTTGAAGAAAGCGACGTGATCGTATCCGCTCCCAGAGAATACGCAATGCCTTCGCGATCACAGTAGGAGTTCACAATGCAGAGCTAGCAGCCTGATCAGTTCGGCGGTCAGTAGCTGCAGGAAGATGTGAGGACGGTTTTTCTGCATCATGTACTTAGATTCCCTAAGCTCTTCGCAGTTAAATATTGTAGTGAATTGGTGTTCAATCAATAAAATATCGAGCCTAGCGCGAGGAATACATTCCGGATAACGCCACTTCTACTTATCCTGGACATTCTCGGGCTTACAACGTTTGTGCCATGTTGCTTGCTCATAATATTCTTTGCCAGCTCTTAAAACACGACGTAGGCATGACCAGTGAGAGCAGGGACCTGATTCCAAGCCTACTCTTTGGCATTTTCGTTTTGGGTTGAGTGGTCGCGGAAGGACAGCTGGATGGGGTTACTCTACAATGACAATGTGAGCATGGATGACGCTGGACGAAAGGAATTGAGATGTTGTTCGGCATATGGAATACTGACTGGAGTCATTGATACTGTACCGCCTTGCACCCTAAGAGGGCTAGTTAAAGCCTCGCGTGTATAGGTATCATACAGCCTAGACTGATGTAGATTGATTGGCTAAGGCCTCGGATTGCCAAAGACGGCGACTGAATTGGAGGTTGTACTTGAGTGGAGCCCTTTCCGTCTGAGGATGAAGCAAGCATACAGGTGGTTGACTAGACGCCCTTGTCTTCGTACTTTTGGTGAAGCCACTGGACTTCAACAGGCAGAGCCCCGAGCGGAAAGTTTGTAATTGGCTGCTGGGTCACAAGCGGATAATTGTGTATGGAAAGTATATCCCTTCAATAATACGCCAACATGTAAGTTTCATCATCCAGACTAGCTGGTATTTAATTATGTTGAATGAGAAACAGTGTTACGAATTCAGGCTTGGCATTGAACTAAGACGGCGCACAACTAAAAAAAAAGAAAAAATATCAATTAATTAATTAATTGATAAATCCAGCTATTCGATTGAACTAGAGCCGTCCACACTTTCCTAAATCTGGTTCCACAATGCTCAGCAGCAGTCTACCCAAAGCCACGCGCTAGCTCTTGACACCGGGCTAGGATAGAATCTGACCCAGAAACACAGATATGCATAGAGGTTTGAGAAAGCCCATCCTGCTCTCTGTTGTACTATTATACGGGAAATTATAACGGAGCTAGTTAGGATACATACCCCTCAGCGCTATAAGGCAGACATAGAGTACACTCACTTTGTAGAATACTTAAGGGAGTTCTTCTGATGGATCATTTTCCGGATAATTAATTGATATCATGACGATTGACGATCGTAATGCTTCTAACAAGAGGCGATTGACATGGAGGCTGCGGTGTCGCAATCGCCTCTCGGAACATATTGGTGAGTTTATAGGTTGTCCTGTCCTTGAAGAATCTTATGTGAACCTAGACAAGAGGAAACTCTAGGAATGACAGTCAATCCAGATGATGTTCGTCTGCAGCCCAATAACGAAACTCCTTACGCATGGCAGGTTGACGATCCAGATCTGAAGCCATTCTTCGGTAAATCCCTCAGCAAGCACTCTATCGGAGCGTACATGGAGCTATGTTCTGCGGTAGGCCAAAGCTTCCGAGCAGTTCATCGCGATGAGGCAGTCAAGGTGAGATCACATCGACGAACCTGCCGAGAAATTATATTATTAAGATACTTATTAGGCAACCAAAGACAAGCTGCAGATCTTGGAAGAAGAGAAGATTTTGTTGGAGAGAGCTCTAGGAGCCGCAAAGGAGCAAAGTCAAACCCTGCGCGATGAGAAGATGGACGTGGAGAAGCAGTTACAGGAGGCAGAGGAGAAAGCGGCCATGCAAATCGTTGAGATGGAGCAGAAAATCAAGACTTTGGAACAGAGTGTTGGTGATCTTCAAAGCCAAGCAAAAGAATGCTGGTGTATCACTGAAGGCTATGAGAGAACCTTCGCTCAATACTCTGCGGGGCTGAACGAGGCAATTCTACTCCTACAATCACTCAGTGCAAGTACCATGTTCCCAACCGGTGGTGGAAGTTTGCCGTTTGAGAAGATGGACCATGGTCAAATAGCACCAGTCGCATGTGTTCCCAGTCAGAATATTGAATATTGAATCTTAGTAGCAGACGGAGCCGATGAAGCAACAGTCAAGGATGTCGAGATTTAGATGAGTCAAACCCTGCATTTTCCTTGCCCTCTGAGCATCTGGGTTTGTTTTGCCGTTACAGGACTCAACATAATGCGCATACATACAGACATGGCACCTTTCTTCTGGGGTTTCCGTGTCGGTAGTTCGTATATATTTCACAGGGCAATTTAGTGAATATGCAAAGTCTGTGATATCGCATTCTCTTTAATATAGATATATAAACGGCAGACATACGAAGAGCAAGATAACCTTTATCCATGGCGCCTGTCTAACGGACTCATTTATAACATAACTTCCTGTCGGCTGATCCAGTATCCTGGTCCTTGTGGCCGCAGTAGGGAAAATAACAGTCCCCTCTGGCTGAGAGTGAGGGCTCTGTGTCTGAGTGTACACGAGTATGGAGGTCATTTGTGGATCGGCCGTGGATGTCAGACTCAAGGTACTATCAACGAGAATTGTTGTTGTCATAATGGTGCAGTTGTTGCGCGGTGTGAATTCAATAGCACTGGAGCCCACATGCGTCAGTAGCTAGTTTAGAGAATTCCTGACAATCATACCACATGTGCTGGCGACTGGTGTCAAGGTCAAATTTAGGATGTTCTGACTAGATTGTTATTTATCCGTCCTGGAGGACGGCCCTATTATAGCTATACTTCGGCTACTAAAAGCGGATTTTGGCGCTGTAGAGTTGATCACAGAAATTATCCTAGAATTACTTACACACTAGAGCCGAAACATGTTCCCGGTGGCACCCGAGTTGCCGCTGCTGCTTCGCTTTGCGGTATATTACCAATACTTTCTAGGGTCTTCGTAATTATTAGGACTGGCAACTGTGACAGCAAAGGTGATAACTAGCAAAGCGCGACAAGACGAACTAGTCCGGCATGGATAACCCTCTGAGAAGGTCAACTAAAGCGCGTATGTTCTAGCCGAATAGTAATCTGGATTTGATATTCTGCAACGACAAGTAGCATTGATCGTGAAGGTCTCAAAGGATCCGGTATCACAAATTAAATTGAAAAGCTACAGCCCCACTTCCATGAGAAACAGTTCTTTCCCACAAAAGTCCGTAGATAGTTTGTTTCTGTAAGGAGTGAAAGAAAAGAAAAGAAAAATTTCGAAGCTGAGAACAGTTGCAAAGGAGAGTTAAGAAGTGAATAGAAATATCTCAGGAAAAGGAGTGGCTTGAGCCAGGTAGGTTGTTCAGCACATTTCGTAGTCTTCGTCCTAACTACCTTCGCTGGGTCCATATTTCTTGATTGAATGTCCACGTTTAGGTTCTGCGATGCCGCGTTTTGCGTGAGGAAGCTGACTTCTTTCGGGCTTTCTTGAGCTTAAGTCGCTCAAGGTCCTCCAGTAAATCATGGATTTCAGCATCGGTGTCGTAGTGATCCTTGGATTTGGCTTTCTTAAGGCGAAGACGCCTTTATCGACGCTTCTTTTGCTTGTATCTTGATTCCGACGTGTCTGAATCGAGATCACTGTCACTCGTCGCATCTGATTCTGTCGGACGGGTTATCTTCCTGGCTGAGCGAATCCTGGAGGTATATTTTCCAGCTCGACGCAAACGACTTTTGGGGACCAAGGACTCATCTGAGGAGACATCGCTGGTGTCCGACTCTTCGTCGCTTGTGCCCTCAACATCATATCCCCAGTAGGCATTCTCGAGCTCTTTGGCCTTCAGATAAATGAGCCGATCACCGTTGAGGCTATTCCCGTGGGCGATCCGCCGAACAAATGCTCTGCGTTCCAGGGAAATGCTTTGATCTTTCCACTTCACCAGGATTCGTGTATGGGGGTATGTAGCATCTTTCACAGGTCTGATCAGTGACAGCGCATTTGCACTGGCATCATCGTCATTTTCGACCTTCCAGCCGACACCAATGATATCTTGAACCTCGTCTCGCGAATACTTCCATTCCTCTATCTTATGTTCACCGGATGTTAGTGTAACTCTTGCGCTTCCACGAGTTTTGCTAAGGATCTGCTCCGCGGTACGGGGGTCGTAGGGCATTGATGATCCCGCCCGCACACGATAGATTGGCTTATGCTTCGAACCATATCGAACAAAAATTTGGGTACCTGTCCCGAGTGACCACCAGTATAGTACCTTTCCTCGAGAGAGTGAGCTGTACTCGTTCCGCATCCTTGCTTCCAGAGCATCAATGCCTTCTGCCTCGTCGGTCTCCGACTCCTCTTCGGTTGAGGAAACATATGTAACCGCAGAGGCAGCGTCATCGTCTTCGTATGGCGCCTCCACGATCCCGGGAGGTCTTTCTCCAAATAAGCGTTCAGCGACAGATTGGGGGACATTCCACTCCTCAGGCAAGTGACTCTCACGATTCAATAGGTGAAACATTTTGCGCATCTCGTAGAATGCTTTCCATTGTTCCGAAGGATTGTCCTTCACATTGTCTAATGCGAGGGTGTTGAGCAGCGAGTTGTATGTCATCTGGTACATATTCCTTTGTACCACATTCTGGTCCAGGGGAGCATTGTGTCGTTTGTTTTCGCTTCTGATTTTGGCGTTAAGTTTGTCAAAACGTGATTCAATCGCCGAAAAATCTGGCTCGTCTGATTGCAGCTCCTGGGCTATTTTCTCCCCGTTCTCTTCGACGAATTTCCCTATGATTTTCTTCGTCCAGTTACTGGCCTTAGGTCGTTTATGGCGACGCGGAGGTGGCGTTGGGGATTCTTCATCAGATTTCTCAAACTCCGAGTCCAGCTCTCTCATTGAGACGTCGTCATCATCGTTCTGCCGTGTATCTTTATTTTTCTGAGTCCTTTCGGTTTCCTCCTCCTCTTCCTGTTTTTCGCGCTTGGAACTTTTTTCCCATTCGTCATTCTCGTCCGCTGCTCGTTGCCGCTTTTTGTTGCGACTTTTCTTGTTCCCTTTTCCCATATTTGTTGGGATTTGCTTTCGTATTCTGGTTGTTCGCGTTGAGACCTGGTTGTACGATAGATGCTACTGGAAATCACACTTGATATATATGTCTCCCAATTACCTTTCCAGGCTTGATATGTCTATACAGGCGGAACTGGGGAAGGCATTCATGCACCTTGTAGACCGTGGTCTAGATCTTGGATTTCCTCAGTTGTATTATAACAATCCACTCCTGCGGCTGAGGGGATTCGTAAGATATACCAAAAGTAATGCTATTGAAGTACAGCGTAATCAACGAACGTATGTAATAACAAAGGCCTGGCGTTTCATCCAGGTGTAAGGAAAATGTAAAGCTTTCCGACCCCACCTTGAATCGTTCCGATCCGGTGTACCGCTCCCCGATGACTTCGATATTGAAGGAGATCGACACAGACGGGCGGTTTGACCCGTTCTACCCTCGCGTTCCCCAATTTGCTACTAGGTGGTGGTGACCCATTTGCCAACGCTGAAAGAGTTGTGACCTTGCCGAGTCAGGTCTACGTTGAATATAACGCGGATATACTCCGAAATATGGAATGCCGCTGGGAGACGACTGGTATGATTTCAATACCTCAGGCTTCTCTAGAGCAGCGTATTCAGCAATGCCTTTTCTAGCGATGCAAGCCATGTATTCGGCCCTTATATTCTTCGATAGGATCTGGAAGAACAGATATAAACCTAGGTGTACCCCATCGAGCTCCGGGAACATCTGGTGGAGATGGATTCGCATTCAGACCACAGAAAGCTGGAGTGCTTGCCTATCGAATTGCTAAGAATTATAGTTTTATTCGTTTCAGAAAGAGGTTCGTTGAAGTCTCTTTCAAGGGTTAATAGACTCTTGCGGCAACTGTGCGTTCCTTTCCTCTTCCAGACTCTCCAAGTTGGATTTTCGATCCCCGAGCTAGATCGCCTGTTGCGAGTAGCCAAATCTCAGTTTGCACCCTATGTGAGGGCTCTTAGCTATCAGGCTTCCGCCCTTGTTGACCCTCGTAAGTGTGTTGCTTGCTCTCTTTACCGCGGCTAACAATAGTCGCCTAGTTGCTGGGACCTGGGAAACCTTTCATACCTGTCTATACCCCCCAGTCGAGTTCGCTCGAGATCGCACGGACCTATATGGAATGCGGAGTGACGAAAGATTCACGTATCAATCGCTTTTCTCCTATTTCCGTCTGAAGTGCAGAGAGCAACAAGAAATCCTCGAAACTGAACGAGATACTAGAACCTTAATCGCCTCTCTACCGCATTTCGCCAACCTTCATACAATTCAACTACACTTCGCGGATGGCATCGAAGATCGATTCCAATGGCTGGCAAATCGGATGCTCTTGGACGGGCATCCTCTCTTCCCTAACCATCTGGAAAGACTGTTGACTGCGGTTGCTGTGGCGCGGGAGAACAACGTCGCCATACGCACCTTTGAGATACGCGGATTTTACTCTAGAGCCGTGACAAAGGACCGTTCCCTCCGAGAACTTGCCGGGGAAGCTCTCTCGAGCGTCGAGGAGCTGCGGCTAGTGGACAGCCCGGCTATGCTGGCCTTTGTCAATCAAGTGCCATTCCCGTGCCTTCGTCGAGTTGAGTTAGCCAACTGCTGGTTATCAATCCCTACACTGTAAAAGTTCACCCGCCTCCACTCTGGTGGTCTTGAGTCTATTCACTTAGAAAATACCTGGGTCCTTGAGGAAACAGTGCATGCTGACGGAATCCACATATCAATGGGTTGCGCCAAGTCAATCTTGGATCAAACTGCTCGCACATCTGGAGCCGGCAACCTCAGGCTAACCATGAACCGAATGCCTGAAGGTGGGTACGAGGCGGAGAGAATGGTACAAGAGCCTAGACTGCTGCAGTAGGAGACTCTTCAACTTGAAAATTAATTTCCGTCCGCACAATAGATTACCATGAAATATGACCGCCAATTATAAAAAACGAATCCAAAACCTTGCGTGGGGTAGTCTATGAGACAGCTTCACAGCGGGGCTCGGGCGAACGAACCAAAGATAAGAATGGTATTTCAGACGGAGATAGACAGTCTATAACACATATATAATCGTCAAACTCAGATCTTCTCGCTCATTTCCGGTGAATTGACTGCCTTTGGAGAAAAAGCGAAACATTCGGAAAGATGGAATCAAGTCTGCCGGCAACAGAGTCCAGGCACTCTCACCAAACGTCCAGGGGGGTTAGATTTGGTATAAAGATCCGGTTGCCACGAAAACCGCCTCAGAATTTTGTGCAGCTTGGCTCTCCAAGACAGAAGTACTCCATGTCGTGGAAACTGGGAAATATTGGATGGATTGGTTTGAAGGACTGTCCCGGATATCCCGTCTCCTTCATTCGAAAAACGCACCTGAGGAAGGAATCAGAGGATGTGAGCACGCTGGCAGGAACGGACCATCCAAACTTAGTCAATTTGGTGGAAGCTTTCTACGACAAATCCATATATTTGGTTTATCAATTTCACGGCTTCACTGTGGACCTTGGAAGGGTCTGCTCGCGGCCTAATGCGGAGTTCAGCAAGGGTGACATTGCCAAAATATGCAAGAATACCCTTCAGGGGTTGGAATATATCCATGATGTTCTCAACATCGCTCATGGAGATCTTTCTCCGTCAAACATTGTTTTGCACCAAGACGGACAAGTCCGAATCGGTAAGAACCTCTCTTCTAGGCCGCTTAAGATGAATCCTCACCAAGCCTCGAGCGAATATTGGAAATAGTTTCTTGAAAAGATGCAGAGACAAAAGGAAAGACCTTAAAGGCGTGGGCATTGTGATTGCGCGCCTCAGTGACCCAAGCAATATTCTGAGAGGCGACATCGAGAACGTTCGGAACGTATCTCCTCAAGCAAAAGATTTCATCTCCAGGCTCTCGACGGCCTCATACGCCACAATATTTGAGGTAAGCACAGCGGACAACTTGCGAATCATATCTGATGCGGCAATCACAGCACAAGTTTCTGGAGCCCGCTCTCTCTGATGGTAATTGCTGGACCTTGATTGCCCATTTTATGAATACCATTGGCTTTATGTGGCCGCTGCCGGTGCCTGTGCATATGGAATCTAAGGAGTTCTAAACCACTCATCGGGATTCAGCGTCCTGTTTATACGACCTCTATCTGATGGAGCTAGAAACTTTAGATAGTTTTCTTGATAGGAGGCATTCTTTCCGTGGGTCGTCATTTAGATCGAAGTTGTCGTTTGGCCGAACGTTTCTCGGGGAGGTCTTCTTTTCTTTTCCCAGTTTTCACATCGTACTTTGTGATGTATTCTTGCAATACGTCACTAGAGATCGTCCCAATATCATCCTGGACGTCCCGACGGGGGTTGTCTTTCTTTCCCACTAGAACCAGGCGGTGTTGTAAAGCAGCCTCATAGATAGTGTCCAATCCCATACTTGCCACTTCAGATCCATTGTAAACCAGGAAGTAATGGTCCTTAGACAGCTCTTCCAGGGTAGATTTGAGCTCCGTTCCTCCGACTGGGGGAAATTTATAATAGCTTCGAGACTCGAATAAGAAGAAAACCACAACATTTCCCACCTCACTGTTGTACCACATACGGATGATCTCGGTGGCTCTCCTATGTATAGATATTTCCGCCTTGGTATTCAAAGGGGCCTTTGAAATATGTTCTTCGAAGCCGGGAGCGAACGGCACGTCATCTTCGACACCCGCCATTCGATCGGGGGTCCCTGGGGGATGTGGTTGGAGATCGAGCGAGTCACTGGGAGATAGTCGGGATACTACAACTTCCTCTGAATCTTCACCGTTGGGGTCCTCGTTATTCGGTTCCATGCTCTCCTCCTCGGGCGTTTCAGCAATGGGCGGGGAATTGGTCTTGGGCTCCTCAACTGGGCTCCCCCCAGACTGCTGGGCAGAAAACAGACTGTAAAGGGGCTCCTTCCCAAAGAATGAGAAGATGATGTCTCTTGTGACTGCAAAGGATGTTGGAAAAGTAGAAGGCGGCTGATCGGAACTGTACACTTGGTGGATGAAAAGACTGGCCCGGTCGTGCAAATGATCTTTCCAGAGGGGGGAATTAAATCGATGGCCAGCTTTCTCTTCTTCGCAGTCCGTCGTAAGCCGCACTTGTCGAGCGGTGTTATCTTTGACGCGCGCTAGATGCTGTACACTCTTCTCATATGTTCGCGATAGCTCCCGGATCCTGCCGGTATCGACTGCGTAAAACTGCTGACGACAAATCGCACGGAACATGTTCTCCGCAGCCAACCGCTCCGTTTGCAAACTCATCATCTTCAGAATGTGATCGGAGGAAAATCGTAGCCGATGGGCGAGCGCTGCTATAGCCCTCATGGATCGACCTTTCTCAGTCTCAAATCCGCCTGCTTCCTTATTGGTGCCTTGAGGCTTAGTGAAATGCCTTAGGGCGTGCAACCATAGCTGCATAATTCCTGCTTGCAGGAGACTCCCTGATGTGGGCGCCGGGCTGAAGTCATGTTCTGTGACCTGGATTTCAGGAGTTTCACGCCTACCTATCCAGTTAAGTTGTCGTGAAGCCGCTTGCAAGATAGTATTTTTTTTCCCAAGATGAAACAAACGATGCAACACCTTTGCAGACGGTTCTAGATAGCGCGCATCCATGGCAAGTGTATATATGGACAGTATTCTCCCAGGTACTGAGAGGAGACTCTGGCGGAGCGCTTGTCTGTCAACTCCTGAGACTAGGGGGAAAAGACGACCGGAATCGAACTGATCACATATAAGCGAATGGTCTTCCTGAGAAATCCCCGGCATTCGTCCTTGAATTAGTCGCACTGATGGAGCATCGACAAGGGCTGCGGTTTCCAACCCAAAGAGAGCAGACCAAATCTTGTGTACTTGGTCTAGGTAGTGGCACACATTCTAATTGATGATTAGAACGCAGAATCCTTACACCATCAGGAGCTCTTATACCTCATGGCATCTTAGACCAAGAATACACTTGATTTGAGACATATTCACTGGGTCCCACAGACCTGTATAGGGTAATAGTCGGTTGAAAGCTGCAGAGACCGGCTTATTCGTTTCGAGGCGATGGGCGATTTTCCTTTGTTCTCCGGATTTAAATCTTGCTCTCCACTTTGTCTCCTGAGTATAATTATTCTGTAGTTGATAGAGCCGGTAAAGGCGAAAGATATCCCCTTCCTTGAAACATTCCTCATTTGCTGATATTTCTCTCAGCTGTGTGAGCGCCTCGGGTGTGATAACTGATATGAGAACCACCATCAGTCAAAAGTCAAAATAAGTAAACAAGGAGTCATTTACCGTCGAGGTACAAATCAGCCAGCCATGTCGTTGTTCCAGATAGCTCCCCTGCTGTCAGACGATGCTTCCCATGAATGCACACTAGGCGGACATCATCGTCGAATTTTAGGGTTGGTGGATTCACGCAGTCCATCAGCAGGTTCTGAGTAGCCTGTGATCGCTCAAGGCTATTTTTCAGAGCTTCATCGCTAATTATTACCGAAACCCGATGCTCCGGCTCAAGATTTTGGCAGCCAACCATTTCGAACGTTTGCAGAAGGTCTTGGACATTTCTCTGATCGAAAGGCTTGGACCCCAGAACCCCTTCCTCTTCGAAGACCAGGTGTCGAATTTCCACAATGGCACACCCCCTATAATTGTGCATCCGTTGATGAGTCACCCTCTCTAGTTCGGTGTTTGTTGCCATTTCGTCTATAGTTTTTGTTCATGGAAAAAAAAAATTTAGTCTACGGGACCTAAGGCGAGAAATCTTGGGTGTTTGTCATTTATAGAGCCTTTTTTTTAATCCTAGTTATATTAAATAATACAAGGGCCGTAATTGATTCTATTACAACTAGTGAGCGCCACGACCCTAGTAAGTGTCACGGCCCTAGGGAGAGTCATGGCCCTAGTGAGAGTCACGGCCCTAGTAAGTGTCACGTCCCTAGTAAGTGTCAAGGCCCTAGTAAGTGTCAAGGCCCTAGTAAGTGTCACGGTTCTAGAGAGTGTCATGGCCCTAGTGAGAGTCACGGCCCTAGTGAGAGTCACGGCCCTGGTGAGTGTCACGGCCCTAGTGAGAGTCACGGCCCTGGTGAGTGTCACGACCCTAGTGAGAGTCACGGCCCTAGTAAGTGTCACGGCCCTGGTGAGTGTCACGGCCCTAGTAAGTGTCACGGTTCTAGAGAGTGTCATGGCCCTAGTGAGAGTCACGGCCCTAGTGAGAGTCACGGCCCTGGTGAGTGTCACGGCCCTAGTAAGTGTCCCGGCCCTAGTGAGAGTCACCTAGAATGCGATGCTTTAAAATACATAGCATAGCACTATGTTTATTAGTGAGAATTGGACAATCAAGTTCTGTCAAATTCTTTAATAAACTAACTAGCTGATTATGTACAAGGGTTCTCTGGAAGCCGAACCCCAACCTTAAATGAAAACGGAAGAGCTTCAAAATAATGTGGCTTAAGACTCCATGCGCCTCCAGGACTTGCAATCTTTAGAAAGTCATCCTAAATAATAATGGCTGTCAGTGGAAGCTTAGAGAACATCAGTTGGCCCATTACCTCTAAAAGTTCATCAACCCGACACCGTTTGGTGTTTTCGATGAAATTTCGTGCTGAAGTGGAAAGCTCTGACGTTGCTGGGATCGCCTCGGGAAGCTCTTCTCGCACCAGCGTGGGTTGGTCGCTGAGTCCAATCGCTATTGCCCCCACAGCTCGAAGATCCTTGTCCCGGTCCCGCAATGTCGTTCCTTGGAGTATGCTATCACCGATATTTGCTACACACCGGTTATTTGGGATCCAGTCATCATATGCGCGGTACAAACCGATTTTGAGATCTCCTGAATAAGTTAAGAGGATGTTGCTGCATTTTATTGAGCCATGAGAGATCTTAAGCTCTGTGTGAATAAACTTTAGCCCCTCCAACACTTCTCGACATATAGTTGCGATATCTGGTTCGTTAAATCGGGTAAATCCAGCAACACAACCCAGCGTTATTGGGATATGTTCGTACTCATAAACAAGATATCCATGCCTTTTCGTTTCGAAAAACCCTAGTAATGACACTAAATTTTTGTGCTGGATAGGCACTAGATTTCGAACGTTCTGAGATTTTGGGTTTTGATACTCTTTGATCGTGCAAGTTGGTAAAGAGGGTGCGTCCTTGATGGCAAATAGACCGGCACCTGCCTGGTCGACTCGGTAGTATATCTCGTGACTCGAAGCAGAGGTCTGGAAGTCTGAATTCTTCTTTGACAGCTTGCCTGGCGCTTTCTCAAAAGCGACGCGACCAGCAGAAGCCGAGGAGTTCTTCGTGATGACGGATCCCTTCCTGGAGCTTTTTGTCGCTCCTTTAGGCTCATGTGATGGCAAAGTTTGCGGAAGCTGAGTAGTGCGATTCCTGGGGATATTCATGATATGGACGAGAAATGGTGAACTGCGATGCGGCTTTAATTACTTGAAGGCCTCTAATATGTCTGCGTTGAGAGGCATCGTAAGTTTCTACCTAGGCAGGTTAGCTTTTCAGGCCAATGTTGAGAGCTGAGGAGGGAAAGAGGGGCCTGCTGTTCTAAGTCATTTACGGACGAATGTCTATAATTACACGAGTACCATATTAGTTTCTTTGGAGGCAAAAATTACGTTCTCGGCTGGAGAGTGATTGCATTTCTGCCAAGTTCCTGGTAAGCCAAGTGTGGCGGATGTGGTTCTAGACCTCTATGGCAGGTATCTGCCGCGACATTCGATGATCGGAAACGCACTGATAATCGATATACAACAAAATTAGCTCGTCGGGTTAGCGGTAATAAAAGCCTCACTTGGAAGCCTGGGCCCAAGAAATCTGGTGTGGCGCTGTCGCCCGCGCTAAGATCGCTCGATGGTTTCTAAGATGTATGGTTGGAGTATGTATGTAGCGAATATCGTACGCATCTCTATTGGTCAGAACATCTTCCATATCTCGAGGACTACAGAAGCTTTTTTTCTGGAGTACAATGTGCTGCGGAAGTCAATGTCAAGTATACAGGCATCCACATCACACTGAGACGCTTATTTTGACGCTCAGGATCTGTCGGGGATAATCAACACAAGTGAGAAGGTGTAATAATACAGATATAGAGAGACAAACTGGGATGGATATTTCAAAGCTCCAGGCAAAAACTAAAGCCATAGATAGCTTCTATTCTTTCGTTTGCACGCCTTGAGGGCAACCTAAGTGACTGAAGTATGCGTTTTCCTGATAAAATAAAGTAGCATAGGGTAGTTTTCAAGGGGCTACCCCGCTAGCCATTTTATATTGAAGCTGTGATATAAGATATAACCCAGGATCCTGAACGAACTAACACCCAGTATTCCAGACCTTAGGCCAAGACTCGATTGGCCGAATTGTTGTAGAGGCCGGTTGAACGCTGAATGCTCATTGAGAGGTTTGTAGAGACCCTGATTCAACACCTTGACAAAGTAATGGGTGCTCCTTGTTCATCAGAAAAGTAAGCATCGGACTAGTGTCGTAGGGACTTACCTGGAGTACCTCCATCATTCGCCCTCATGGATATTCGGTTTGTGGCATCTGTGAGATTGGGGCAAGGTCGTACTTGTAAACGAGATATCCATGCTCTTCGGTTTCAAAAGAGCCGATTAACTTGATAATTTTGTGCTGCGTTGCGACCGGGTTTTGAATGCTCCGAGGCTTTGAGTTTTGGCCTTCCCTGATCGGACATGATGGTAAAGAACCTGTCTCCTTGATAGCGAGGAGACCGGCAGAGGCCGAGAAGTCCTTCTGGATGAGGGACTTCTTTCCGACACTTTTCATCTCTCCTCCAGGCCCAATAAATGGCAACACTTTCGGAAGCAGAGTCCTGCGCTCTCCAGGGACATTCATGATGGGCGAGGAGTACTGAAACAGGGTTGTTGCTTTAAATACTCAAAGGCGTCTTGCTGTGATTCCCAGAAAGATTTTTAATTTTAGCTCTCATCTGTAAACCTGAGAGTTTATATCGAAGATAAGTATATCAGATCTCCACTCAGTCTGACTTTATATCCGCAGACAGTATCTATCTTTAGAGACCCAACCTCGACTCACAACGCTTTGATTATATTTTTATATTACAGTATCACCCGATGGGTGCCCTACCCTGTTCTCTAAGATGGAAATTACGTTCTTGGCTGAGGGATGGCATTCAAACCCACCCGGATCAACCACGGTGCGGTTACAACTAATACCAATGATCAGCATGGCGGTAATAATCGAGCCCTCCAACTTACAGTAATTATTGTTCCTCAAATTAGCGGTAATAAACTCCTCACCAAGTAGAGTGGGATCCAAGGAACTTTCGCTGAGTTGAAGCACCCGTAAATCGCCCACTTTAAGCGCTCATTTCCTTGTCACTGTAATTTTTCCCCCGGGTTCCATAATCCATCCGAGATGAAAGAGATTGTGACGACGTTCATCAAAGCTCTCACAAAGGTTAACGACGGTAGAGGCACCCATGGGGCATAGGAGGCAAGTTGAAGCAAAGTACATTTCATAAAGCAAAACCCAAGCTCGATTAGACTAGCTCTAGGTTCACCTGAACGCGAAATAATAAGCGTAGCAAACAAACAAACAAACAAACAAAAACCCTCCGAAGATTCCGTGTGAAATGGCACGTCCAGCCAGGCGTCTTACGTGCAACGCTCTTCGGCAAACCCTCGATTGCCTGCTTGATATAGCGTCACGCAGCTGTATGTAGAATTCTCAGAAGAATTGGAAAGGGCTGTAGAGAGCATTGTTCAACGGCTCGCCGGAGGAATGGGTGCTTCCTGGACATTAGCAATGGCGACTTCTGGCGACTTCGAAAAAGGAAGGACATACCCGGAGTAACTCATCCACAGTGGCACCTAATGGAATATCCGCAAATTCGATTGCCTCTCGACGGAGATTAGTCAATGGCTTTGGTGTGGAATCAAGCTCTAGAAGCACTTTAGCTATCTGGCAGACAGCCTGGCAGTCCAGATATTTGTCATCGTCGTCACATGGTTCTAGCATGCTTTCTCCAACATCCGCTGAATCCTCACCGTGGTTAGCCCAGCCTCGTCAGGTAAATATGCCGTCTTAAACACTTACTTATTTTCACGACCCCGTTAGCGGTTAGGATAACCGTTCCGCATGAGATATTGGCATGAGCTATTCCAATGACACGGTGTATATAACTCAGACCTCTCAACGTCTAGCCACCGGTTAGCTCTATTCAGCGACACTGATATGTTGGACGCATACTTCTCTGCAAATTGTTGCCACAGCAATCTCATCCCGGGCAAATATATTGCGCCGCTCACTAATCTCAAGTAGTGAAATGCCCCAGCAGTCGTACGTCAAGGTTAAAGCATCTGGCGCGAGGTAGAGCTCCTGTACATTGACCAAGTTCTTATGATCGGTCCGAACGACCTGATCGGCTGGGACACGGAGCGCGTCACGGGGGAGAGTCCTAAAAAAGGATGCCATAGATATCCCAGCGTTTGCAAATGGCAAGCAATTGAGCCCACCTCCACTTGAGATGATAGGGAAGTAGAGCTTCTTCGAAGTTGGGGGAAATTTGCCTTTCTTGAGCGCCTCAGGCAACCCTTCCTTGATTGGGGAGACGGACGTTGCTTCCGGGGGAGGGCTGCCTTCCAGGTTTTGGCTTTTTAGCGAACATTCATCAAGAAGGTCAACAATATCAGACATTTTAAGGTAAAGACGAGATCGTGTAGTGCCTATTCAACAAGGACAAGCTCGTTTAGAAAAGCAATTGTCAGATCAGGGGATTTATAGCCGTAGATTTCCCTCATAAAGAGCTTCCTTGGCGTCACGATACCAGGGGAACGACCAATCCTAGCTTGAATTAGCTTTCTACATTACCTAGATTGTCCCCGCCATGGCATATATTACCATACGCGAGAGTCAGAGCTAAACCAGATAAGCAGTTCACGAATATCGGGCCCATATTTACAAATAATTTTACCCATAGGTCATTACCGCGATAATTGACCCTTGCTTGGCTCTGTCAACACGTAGATATTTATACTGGTCTCTAGGTTTAATTTCCGTCTCACCGTGAGCATCTTCGGAAAGTCCAGTTGGCCATTGCCCCTTAACAGAATGGAAGCAACTAGAACTCTTGGCTCTCCCCTTGAGCTTTCTCTGCCCTATCGCAAAGCTCGCTGCGAAAATATCACAGTCGGTCGCGCAAAGAAAGTCCAGACGGACAAGCATCAATTTATCACGCATGGCCATCCCTTCAAATGCCTACATCGTTTCTTTATCGGCCTAGAGCCTTCGTGGAGTGGCTTAAATGCTATTGAGTTCACTGAGGGCTCGGCAGTTGGCTATGTCAAGAAGCTATCTGTGGTTGGCGACATTCCCGAGGATCGGCTTTCCGAGACTTGCCATCCAAATATAGTCAATTTGAGGGAAGCCTTTATCACTACTGGATCAGTGTTCCTAGTATACGAGCCGTGGGGGATGACTCTTGACGAAATCTTGAGCCTTTCGACAGTGTTCCAATTGGGAGAGGTAGAGGTGGCCACCATTTGCCAGGGGGTCGGTTTTTACGCTCACCCAAATTTAAGCGGGGTCACTAATGTTCTGTGAGCACTAGGTCCTCCAGGGTTTGCAGTATATCCATCAGGTTCTTGACGTCAGCCATGGCAGTTTGACCCTTGGCAATGTACACATTATGGAAGATGGTGCTGTCAAAATCGGTGAGATAATTGAACGGGACCTGTGAGGAAGCTCGGTCTAACTTGGAGCTAGCAAATGTTGGTGAGAGCATGATTGTGAGGCCTGCTGCCCGAGAAAAGGCTAAGGATATCCACGCCTTTTGCCGCATGGCCAGCACTCTACTTAGGCCAAACTCAACGCCTGAGACCCGAGGGACCATCGGCCTTCTTGCCTCTGACTTTGTCAACGTGCCACCCACGGCGACAGTTGAGGAACTGCTACAGGTGAGACCGGAGACATACTTTCATCAAGACACATTCTGATCTCCATAGCACCCCTTTTTAAAAATAAGTGCCGGGCCTTGGTGTCTGCGGCCCGTTAACATACTTTGCACGATTGTGCAGAAGTTCAGAGGCGCGCCTCCTCGCAATCTCCCAGATCTTACGACGTGATTCGTTTGGGCTTGTATGTTACAGTTCAGGGCAGGTTACTCGAACCCGTAGTATTATACCTGGTTATGTAATGAATATCAAGGTTAATATGTCATGACTCTTTAAGGGAATAGTCGGTAATTCCGGAATTGGGATCGAAGTCGTTTCAGCCAGGGGGAAAGCCTGAAACACAGATCGTAATCCGAATATAAAGGGATGCTACTGCTCGTCCTCCTAATTGCATGTGCTACGGGATCTACGATGAACTCCGGAAAAAATTCCATCTCTCGACCTGGCTCTACGGAGCTTGGGTTTTCGCGGACGAACACGGCCCTGACGGTAGAGACGGAGTACGTACGAATGCTTCTGGAGCTTCAAAATATACACTGGATGTATAACAGCACCGCCAGTTTGGCAAATTGGATGCTGTTGGCCGGCTATCTGGTGATTCCCGGTACATTCACCAGCCTCCAGAAGTCCGACTCGATTGAGGACAAACTGTCCCAGAATCACGCAGAAAAGGCGATCCTGGAGACAATTCAGAACCCGCCACTAGTAGCCATAGCATGGTCACTTCTTAGCATCGGTATTGGAACTATATGCTTCTTGTTCAACCGGTGGAGAACGAACTATCTGTGGCTCGTTAACAGATTATTTATGTAAGAGGGATCGATCAACCCTGGTTGATAGAAGCTAACCATCAACCAGTCCGACGCTTCTGAATACAGCAGCCGGGTTACTCACGTCTCTCATCAATATATATACGGCGAAGGGAGGGGACTGGTCAGTAATGGCTCTTCTGACGGTTATAGTGAGTGGAGTTCTAGCAGCTACATCTGGTGGCTTGATGGTCTTCTACAAGTTCTGGAAGCTCAGGATCGTCGAGGCGGACCACGAGAGGGAGACCAGAGCGGGAATCTCACAGGTATATCCCCGAAACTCAGCGACATAGCCCGAAGTACGAGCATCATAGGTGTATTGTTCTGTGAGGAGCTCTCTGTTTCGAAACCATTTTGTCTTCAACGCCCCCACGCCCTGTTGACTTTTCTATCCCAAATCGCCTGGGGAAAGCGTGGAAATATTTCCTTCCCTTTGCTTGGCATTAATTGCGTTTTATTTTCGTTTATCAGTGATTAAATTTCTGGATCGGCTATATAGCGCCACTCTCTCCTTAGATGCCAAGAACAAAGTCTAATATGTTTGGTACCTGCAAGACCCCAAATTTGGAAGCATTGTCCCAGTGATGTTCAAAACGAGAAATATAGCTCAGAGCAGAGCTACCTGGACTACGAGAATGAAGACCTTTCTCGCACGGCAGCCAAGATGAGGCTTGGAGAGGCCAAGGTCGGGAAGAAGATGGTGTATTCCTTTGGTCTTACTCTAAAAATACGGCCTCGGCCGTTAAGTCGCAGATAATTCTCATCTTGGAATCTAGAGCTTCAGTTACAGAACTGTGGAGAGGTCGTCTAGGATGCTAGTTTAGGATAGTGGTAATCAACACATGCTAACTGTTACTACGCTAGCCTCTGTTCGCTAAGGAGCAACGGCAGCCAATCATTCATGGACCAATCGGGCGCAGAACAGTACGATACCTCAGGATAACTGCGGCAGAAACCAACCGCCCACTAGATCACATGATGGTAGCCAGCCAGTAGCTATGGCTACCGCAGCTACCGGTAGCCACCAGGAGGATATAGGACACTCGTTTCTCGCACATGTACTTAGTTTACTTCTTAGTTCTTCGCGTTCAATATTAGTTGACGTTGCAGAGTATACCTTTGCTAGACTCCACCCGTCTGAACTACTCTACTGCTACTACATGCGTGTAGTAGGAGGCCGCACCTTCGACTACGAAGCCCATTGGTGAATCACTCTCGTCGCGATACCGTCACGGAAGAAGTCGAACAAGACTTAGTCATCTGTGCACTCGTCACGTCTTCAAACCGCCAAGCCTTTTGCTTACCACGTCAAGACCAAGTATTAGGAAAGTAATCCAGTTACCGCAATCCGAATTACGTTTCTAGCTTCGGGGCTCGTATGAGATCCTACGGCTAGTGACTTTCTTACGGGAACAGCAGATAGCCACATGACACTAACGACCTCGGGATTCCAAATACTTGTGGCACTAAGAAAGTTTAAATAGTTAATTTTGTTGTTTGAAATACCGTTACTGTCAATTTCTCCACTTTTTAGACTCTCAAAAGTGGGAACATGACAAATAATTTTTCCTTTGCCCTTAGGATTATTGATGTTCCAGCCACCGCGCGATCGGTGGCAATCGGGATCTCCAAGTTTTATGACTTGCATATGCAACTCACCTCTATTCCAACCACAATTGATCCTATTTTATGCGGCCAAAGTTCCAGGGGAAATTACCTCCAATCATATACTACGGTGATAATGGCGTTTGATGCGGTAGAATATCCTATAATCGTAAAAGCAACATCTTCTTTACATACTCGACGCTAGGGGCTAATGAATGCCGCCCTCAAAGATTAAGCCAAGTCTTCGAGATTGACAAAAGTACCAAAATTCATCCCAGCTGACGAATCTACCCTCCACCGGCAGAACGACGAGGTAGGTATCCTTCCCAAGCCAGCCAAATTAACGGTCCGAACTCGGTTATATTGCGGAAATTCTGGGAATCAACCTAGCGGACAGATAACTTGATGATAACCGGAATATTTGCTCCGGATATGAGATCATCCGACGTTAAGTTTACTTGCTCAAGCGGAGTCATAGGCCCGCCCCGGTATTAATCGAAGTTTCCCATTTCTGTCGCATATATCGGACTTTTTTGCGTTTGCCCTAAGTAGTTAGGATGAATCGAGCTCATCGTAGGGTCTAATGATACCGTTAAGCATTATCTCCCCAAGTCGGCCAGGCCGACTGAGTACGGTGCCAGAGCTGACTTTGGCTCCAAGTAAAATACGGGGATTTGGAGAATAATAGCGCCTGTGCCCGTAACTTAATCATCCGATGGAGGATTAGTCTTGCGTTCTTTGACGCATGTGTTACGTTGGGAGAATGCTAATATACGTCTTTTACCTCATGTTTGTGTCCCCATGATGGGAGAAGCTTAAGTCCAGCAACATCTCTGCCCGACAAAGGTATGTATATCTGCTCCACCCGTTGATTTGACACTTAATGAACAGGGCAGAGAGCATAGATGAGGCTGTTTGATTTACCGCCAGATGTTTTGCTTTGCATTACTGACCAGCTGGACCATGCGCGAGACGTCAGTTCCCTAGCGCGTGCAACGCGTTGCACGTCTGGTTTCTTTCAGGATGCATTGCTCAGATTTGCCGCTCGTGAGATGGACTCTCCCGCTTTATATTATGCTGCCAAAGAAAACAAGCGCAGTACAGCAGAGGCTCTCCTTCGATATGGTGCCTGTATAAATGCACCGTGGAAAACACAGACACCTCTTATGATCGCTGCTGCATATGGCTCTGATTCTGTGCTGGACCTCTTGTTGGCTTACGATGATCTCAACATAAATGCGAAGAATCTGAATGGAGAGACCGCACTGTGGTGTGCAGCGTATGCAGGCCGCAGGACAGCCATTATCAAGCTCTTACGGTGCAGAGACATCGACATTGACGTGGCCGATACGTGGTATGAGTGGACGCCTTTCGCTGCTTCCATAGCGAATGGACATTTTGATATCGCGCGTGACCTTCTTGCCACAGGACGGGTCGATTTGAATGCTCGGGATAAGAATCATCACACTCCGTTGTATCACGCTATCAAATCCGGGGACAAGGAAGTGGTATCCCTGCTTCTCTTTAACCGTGAGGTTGATATTGGCGTTCGGGACCACCTTCATCGAACTCCCTTTTGGTACGCTGTGAGATGCGGCAATTCACTCGTCGCACACTTGCTCCTCACACGTGGCGCCAACCCAAATACGCCAGACATGGACCGGATCGCCCCGTTGAATGTGGCAATTCTCAAGGAAAATATGCCAATGCTAAGGCTCCTCCTGGGAAGAGAAGAAGTGGACGTCTCTCCCAAACTGGACCCCGGAGTACTGGGCGTGTTTTGTGAAGCTCAGCCGCCTGTTTGCCTTGCCGCATACGTGGGGAACAGGCAGGCACTAAAGCTCTTACTGTACCGAGGGGCGGATGTGAATACCTACGATAGTCTTGGATCTCCTCTGTTGCACCTGGCTGTGCGGCGAGTTGACTCGGCGATGGTCAAGCTTTTGTTGAGACATAGATTCCTCGACGTGAACAAAGTAACACAGGGCAAATTCAGTTTTACGGCCTTGCATGAGGCCGCCAGCGATGGATGCCTCTCGATGGTCAATTTGCTACTCACCAGGGATGATATTGATGTCAATGCCAGGGATAGTCATGGACGAACGCCGCTTTGGTGGGCGACCAGGAACAACCGTCCCTTTGTTGCAAAAAGGCTCTTAGCAGAAAGGGGACTGGACATCAATGCGGCCAGTGCGGGCGGGTCAACCTCACTTCATCAAGCCGTCAATCGGGGAAATCGGCTAATGGTGCTCTCCCTTCTTGCAGAGGACAAACTGAACCCAAATATCCCTACTAAAGATGGGCTGACTCCCCTGGCTTGTGCAGTACGTAACGGTGATAGGAACATGGTGACTCTTCTCCTCACAAGGGAGGATATACAGGTTAAATTTGGTGGGCCGGAATCCCACTCTCCCATCGCTCTGGCAGTGGCGGGTGGACACTACGGCGTGATGTTTCGATTGCTCTGCTTCACCTGTAAGGCCAAATATAGTGATAATTTAAAATAATCAGAGATCAAGAGTTGCATTATGCTCATTAGCGTTCTAGGGAAATGCGCAACTCGTAGGGATTAGGTATTACAGACTACAATTTAATTTATCTCTACTATACTTGGATCTCTTTTCCTTGATTTCTTAAAAACCACATTGATCTCCGATTGATTTAGTGTCTATAAACCTCAAATTGGTAGATGTGAAGTCACAAGTCTCTTCTCATGCTAGTAGAAACGTCTCGGTTAGGGTTCCCTCACCGCTCAAGTGTGTCCTTTTTTTTTGCCATCACAAACCAGCTTCCCGCAAGGCAAAGAGATTGTTCCTTTTCTCCAAGGTGGAGAGGGCCACTCACACTAGAGTTAAAATTCGGGGCACCCCATTGCTCGGAATTCTTTTCAGACTATATCTGGTGTTGATGAGATAGATTAGTTCGAAAACTTTACCTAAGGATCGTCGTCTCGTACAGTACACCAAGGCTCGATACCTCCCCAGAATTGAATCGCCCGGTGAGGGCATTGCGATCTTGGACAGCTTCAGGCTTCGTAAATTACATAAAACCCGATGGCAAATTATGGCGGCTCAAGAACAGACATACAAGCAAAGGTCTCTC
Source organism: Aspergillus calidoustus (assembly GCA_001511075.1). Classification (NCBI taxonomy): domain Eukaryota; kingdom Fungi; phylum Ascomycota; class Eurotiomycetes; order Eurotiales; family Aspergillaceae; genus Aspergillus; species Aspergillus calidoustus. The sequence continues at coordinate 2,008,065 of CDMC01000005.1, read as the reverse complement.
TCTATCTGCCTCCAGTAGTACTAGTGGACCATTACTTGGCCCGGTCCGATCCCCGGGGTACATTGTACCTTCCAGGTCAATACGTATCTCATCTCATTTCGAGGGTCGGTCGATTTTGCCCAGCCTACTGCCAGTATATTTAGTGAGGTCAATTACCGATTCGTAGCCGTCAACCAGTTTGATTCTTGTGGTTAGTTATGGTCCTATTCCGTTTATGATTTATTTTCTTTACTTTCTTCGTTCGCTTTATTTTAATTTTATATATATATAAAAAAAAGAAATCGGTTCCGACTTTGCTTTTGATTTTTGGTAATATATGCCCCTCATTGACTAATACCCCATATTATGTTGAAGTTTGGGCAAAGCTCTTAATTCCTGCTATGTTTTTCTTACAGCTCCACTCATGCGCCAGGCACTTTTGAACTCGTGTCTTTTTTAAATTAGGTTCGAGCTCAAAACATGTATCATTCCGATTCAGTCTTTGGTGGGGGTGCGAAGCCAAGAAAGGATGGAATACGTATGTAAAGTTAGTCTAATTGCCAATGTTTCACTGGAACATGTTCCAACACTCACCTCTTATCACGTGCCTAACCTGCTGCTCAATTAGGTGGTCGCTAACTGACCAGTGGATCTCCCTGTAACAAATATTTCTGGCCCCTTGTAACTTGGAAATTCCCAGCCACCCCATTTAGTGGCATGTGTTTGAATCGTTTCGTTATTTCTTCCATTGGGATTCTCCTCCCCAAAACAAAGCTACTTGGAGGTCGGTGCTGAGGCGTTGGCCTCTCTTGTGAGGATTCTAGCCCTCCAGAACGGTGGGCTGGAGTGCTGGGCTAGCTCTGAATTCCGAGAAATCATGCCTCCGTACGGTGGTACCGTGCTGAGCGTATTTTCAAACCAGGTCCAGACTCTCAATAAGAAACCAATCTCCCATTATTACCGCCACTGGCGTTCTCGGACCTTTCTCCCCCATCGAGCAAAGTCACGGCCAACGGATGGGAGAAAAAAAAGGAGAAAAAGAAAAAGAAAAAGAAGGACTATTACCAATGATACAGAGACTGGGGATGTCAAACTTGTGAATTAAAGGCTTAAAGTATTTGTCATTGTATCCACTTCAACAAGACCAACAATGCGATTAATTTCGCAGTAGCGGTATTTTAAACAGCGAAATCCACTATTTGGAATTATGGAGTCGTTGGCGTAACGCATGATTATTACTACTATTCAATATTAGCGTTTTCTCGATGCCCTCTCTATGATCCTGTAAGACTGCAGCCACCATGGGAAGCACAACGGGGCGTTCGTGGATGGGAGAGGTCTCGAACCTCACCTGAACGCACCAAACCAAGCATTAAATGAAGCGAAGTGCTTTGCATCCTATCTTGCGCACACAGTGATACTATGAGGCGTTAGAACTCGTCCCGGAAAAGTTCTTCGCCTCAGATACTTACGGATGCGAGTCAAGAAGGATAGCTTAAACAATAGAAGAACAGTCAGCAACCAGTAAGTTACAAGAAACCCAGCCCTTGATGGAGCATGCGTTATCTGTCAATTGCCGAGGCAGTGGGACCGCGAAGATACAATTCTTGAAATCTTCTACCTTGATCCGTCCCGCGCCGATCATTTCTGGCCGTGTTGTAAATTATGGGCAACCAGGCACTGATTTGAGTCCAGCCAATCTCCTTTTTTTGCTTATTCCTTGTTTCTTGGGTTTTTTGTTCTTGGGTCTCGCCAGTCTGTATTGGTCTGGGTATCAGTGTAAATTACGCTGTGCCGTGCTGGTCCGGCTCCGGGAGCATCGAGAAGTAAGTCGGGGTGGGGCCGATTCTCCTTTCCGACCTGGAACCTTTAGATTGAGTAATCCTGCCTGGCTGTATCAAGCCAGATCGAGGCTCAGTTCGTAGTGTTTTCTGGCCCATCTCACAAAAACATCACTGCCCTCATAGTCAGCGCCAACCCACGTAAGTTACAACGTTCAAGGGAAGACCCTGTCAGAGACCCGGGATAGAACAAACACAGGATGCTGTCAGCCAATAGATCTGCCTTGTAAGATTACGAAGGTGACGAGACATCGCCAGTTGACGAGATGTCACGTCAACACCGGAATCTTAGGTTGATCCGACTGGTTAGTCGAAGATGTGTGTCAGATAAGTCCAACCGATCCTGCTTAAGGTCCGAACGGGCTTAAGGTATTCTGATATCGAGAGAGAAGACTGCTTCTTAACGAACTAAGAAGGTAAACCAAGTTTCTGAAAGGTAGGGTAGCTTTGATTCCGAAAGTAACAGACAGTAGCTAGAACTAATTACAGGCGTTAATGAGTGTCCTTAAATACTAAGTTCCCATCATGGCTTGCCTATGCTCGGCTCATGGCCTGGCTATGATCCGGTCATGTCCTAAACATGTCCCATCGTAGTCAGCCTATGCTCCCCATAGCCTGCCTGTGATCGTAACCCTAATCCGGCCTAGCATCGTAGCTTGACTATGATCGGTTCCGGCGCATTGTTTCTCCGTAGGTGTCACGGCGCTAGGCTGCGGCACAACGGATCCATTGGCTGACAATGGCCGCGTTCTCTGACAATGTGATGCTAAGCCTAAACAGGACTACGGTAATAGCCATCCGAGTCGAAGACTATGAGGACTTTGATGGACATGATGGGACTTAGTATTAAGGACACTCGTTATTGTATGTAATTAGATTAGGGATTGTCTGTTACTTTTCGGAATCCAAGCTACCCTACCTTTCAGAAATTCAGTTTGCCTTCTTAGTTCGTTAAGAAGCGGCCTTCTTCTGTTGATATCAGAATACCTTAAGGCATCCGGTCCTAAGCAGGACGATAGTGCTTATCTGACAGAGCGTTCGCCTGATTACGTTGCCAGGCCTCACAATAATATAGGCCAAAAAAGATAGACTGAAGTCTTGATTCAATGTCTGTGGGCGCACAGAGGAACTAAGGAACGGAGTCACGCAGATTGGCGAGTCCGGGCCAGTTCTGGAGAGAAAATTTAATTTTGCTCACTATTACGATTAGTAGCGCTGTTAATCTTTTTCTTTTCTTTTTTTTTTCTCGACCGACTAAATACAGAAGTAAGGCGGTATAGCACGGTAACAATTTAACCCTGATCTCTTAATGATGATTTCAACATAACTAGTAGGCGATCATCGGAAATTTTTGAAAGTTTGCGACCATTCAGGAGACCGGTTATGTAGTTTACCTTAAGGTGTCAGGAAAGACCACCAGTCTCGACCTTCACGCCAGGGCTGGAACTCAAGTTCAAACAACTCAACATTATGCCTGATGCTTTCCCTTACTAGCTTTTGCATCTCCCTGCGGATGCGGCGTTGAGCGGAAACTGATTGGAGGTTAGAGTCATCCACTAAACGTAAAAGACCATTCATTACCTGTGACCAGAAGCTTTCCCTTCTGTTTTGCCTTCTCTGACAGGAATACCTGCTCCCAGCTCACCTCATCATCGATGATGGTGATAAGTTTGTGCTCGCCAACTGTATGAGATTGTTGAACCGAGTTGTCGTCCGGTGGGTTGTAGACTGTAACTTCCAACATCTGCGTTCCCAGTCAGTGATCGCCCGTTCGTTGCTCTGTGCTTGCGTTGGCTGTGACTCACGTAACCCTTATCTTGCTCCACTAGCTGCTGCAACCAATCCCTGGCACTTTCCCAATCTCCTGCCCGATCCAATCGCCAGACCAAAGATATCCTTTGTGTGCGTACCTCCGCCCGGTGGCGCCTCTGTAGCAATTCCTTGATGTAGGGTAGTTGAGCAGCAATCCCAATGCCGCTCGTCACCATCAAGATATGGCCGTAATCGCTGACATCTTGTGCGAACCCGCACTCCTGGACGAGAGATGGCCCAAACGGCCCGTCAATCCAGGCCCAGTAGTCCTGGTCTGGGTTGGTGCATTCACGAAGTTTGCGGGTAAAGCCTGTTCGGGACCGAAACATAAGCGCAATAGAGAGAGCGTGACCATGCTCGTCCTCCTCCCACCAGGTGACCGTAAACGGGTGGGTCTGAAAAAAATAGAATACCCCCAGAGAGGGAACTCCAAGATTGATCCGCTCCCCAGCACGTACGATCCAGGGACGGGGAAGGCTAAGACGGACATGAACAATATCCTCCGCATGAATCTTGACGGACATACGGACTGATTTACGCCCAAACACAAAGTTGCGGTACAGGATGCGGATCATCTGGAGTACGCTGGTGAATGAAAAGGCGGAAACACAGGAGATGAACCACCAATGTGACTGGGTTGATGTCGGCTGGATATGCTTCCAGATCGCAATAAGCCCGGTGACGGCGGAGGCAAGATGCTGTACGAGAAAAGCCTCATAGATCCGGCGCTTGATCATGGGCAGAAACAACAGGGATAACAGCATGCAACCTCCCTAAGATCATCAGCAATCTTGACGTTACTCAAGCTGGTGGCCATCCTATCAAGTGAAACCTACCAAAAGACCATTAAGGTGAGTTGGGTGGGAGACGTCGAATTTGATGTGTCGGCTGATGATCACCACATGTATCGTCGCTTGAACAACGGACATCAGTCCGACCATTCGATGGATAAATCCATATGTCTCCAGAGAAATCCCCAGAAGACGGGCCGGGAATTCTCGACCTCCCGAGAGAAAGAGTGGAATCAGCAATACCAGACAGATGTGAGCAGCACGCTGTGAGGCCTGCAGAAGATTGTCCACATGGACAAAATTACAAAGACCGGTGCCAGCAACGAATAAAATCAAAATGATAATCCGCAACGGGGATAGACTGTCGGTCCCTAGAAATCTCGTCGGTACACTAGGGAAAACAAGATAGCCCAAGAGGATATGGCGGACGCTCCGATGGCCCAAGCAGGGTATGGGCAATGTGCTCCACGAGAAAACGGCACGGGCCATGCGATGGAGGATTAAGACCACCACGATGGCCACCAGAGCTAGAAGATAGATGTATTCCACAACTTCCATGGTGAGTGAAGGAAAAGTGCAAAGGTAAAGCATGCTCGTAGGCTAGGTCGCTGGAGGCAGGACCGGTATTTATAGTATTGCCTTCGGGATCGCCAACAAAATCAATATTACAATACAACGAGGGGCCATAGTACTCCTGCCCCCTCACCTTCGCGGTCCACCAAAGTCCGCGTCACGGTCCTCTTCAGCCCCGCTGGTCCTGCCAAAGTCGGTCTTGCTGGTATCTGGATGCCCTTACGGTCCCCGATGGGCCCAGGAGTCGATCAGGTGTATCAAGTAAAGGGAAAGTTGGATAAGGACTTTGCGTTCCTCCTCCGGCAACCGGGTACGAGCCAGGTGATGCCAACTGACACGCTTAACGCCTGGGTAGAGTTCTTCCTGTGTTTTGTTAGGCTAGCAATCAATTATATATTCCGCAACCTGACCTGGGAACTCACCAACTGGGCGTCCGGCGGCGGCCAGGACCGTTGCTCGACGGATTTAAATGTGCGAACCCCATTGTTGTGCTCAACGAGGATGTATACCTTGCACTTGTGGAAAATAGACAAGTTGAAAGCCTCATTTATGAGCTGCTCTATTCTGTCTGCCAGGGTAGTGGCGTGGTGAGCACTGCGGCCGGCCATTTTCAGCCGGTTCAATGTTCATGTGCCTGGTCGTTCCAGAAGTGTCTCTGGGAATCTCCTTCTTTAAATATAGATAATGATAGGGTTCCTAAGGGTTGCTAAGACGGAGTCTGGGCCTCCGATCTCCCTGCCGGCGACACCAGACTGATGACAGAGTCTCTCAATTGACCCGGAGACGGAGTCCCTCGCACCCTCATGCTTAGTGCCAGTCAAAACAAGTTGGATAATTTGGAATGTATCTACCCATTGCAAATCACAAACTCTGAGAGCGAAGTGCTAGTCTACATCTTGGTAGGAGCCAAACTTGGTACGGTGGGTCAAGGGAAAGCCTTTTAGGTCCGGACCTCACCGACAACGCAAACCCGTTTGCTTGCCAATTCGTCTGTGGGTGCGGATGTGCGCTTCCGCCGTCTCCCCGCCAGATGAACCATGGTACCATCGCAGCTGGCGCAAGGTACGACGGCGGGATGTCCATGGTCTGGTCGTCCGAAAGGTGCCTCTAATTTCTGCGCGGCCGCGACCGACGACATATCCGTCGGAAACCCGCTGATCCTCCATTGTTTTTCCCGGCTAACTCGTAGATAAATGTTGGTTGGCTGGTCACAGTTTCTAAGTAACATTGATATCGGTTTCGAGTAGCGCCCACAGGCCGCGCAGATATCGTCTAGCCCTCCAAAATAAGCAAGATGTTCTGTGTCGTTCACAAACTCCATCCGCTGGGGATGATTGGCCAGGAGGGAGTCAACGATCTCTCGAACAGGGCCCTTACACTGAACCGCTCCATGGCACCAGACGTATTCCCCGCCTGTGACTTTCTCCGGTACGCACCGGAGGGTGAAGTAGAAGCGGCCTGCCAGCAGTGCACTTGCCACATCACGCGCCATCCGGCCGCTCCCTGGTTGGCCTATCACCAAGTTCCGATACTCGTCCATCATTCCCGTATCATCGATCGTACACGGAAGGGTTTGCAGCGGGACATCAAGCCGCAAGTAGTCCTGCCGGAGGGCTTCGTCCAGTTCGTTCTTCATTCTCAACCATTTAGGGGTAGCATCCATCTGTGACATGAAAGCTTCGTAGCTTCGTGGAAAGAACCCATCACGGAAAACATGACGGAACGCGGGTGATCGATTTGAAGGCGCGTCCGTTCGCCCAGTGCCCAAAGAGATCAATCTTGTGATGCCTGGCTTCGATGGCCAGATGCGACGGCAGATTCTTCGTGCAATATCCGCAGCAAAGTTGTCTTTCAATCCTCCATCCTGGAATGACCCACTTGGGCCAAGGTTCGCAGTTGAAAAGTAGCTGTGAGCCGTTAGCATTCATTTGCCAAATCTGGCTAAGCGCCGTGCCAAGAGTCCAACGCCTGCAGATTGACTGCGCCGCAGCTTTTTGAGCTCCCCCTCACTCTTGTCATCCCCCGAAAGTAAGCTAGGACGACTCACAACGGCGCTGCAGCTGTCGCACGTGCCCTGTGATACATGAGTCACCTGATGCGAATTCACTCTGCAACGCAGGTCTGGGGAAACATACACCTCCCAAATTAATGGCTCATCGTCCGCTTTCTCAGCACGAAACAGTTGGTATTCTAACCGCGAAGATGGTTAGCGAACACCTTCATCTCAGGGGGAGTGGAGAAGGATAACGATAGGGGACCGACCATGCTTCTGTCCAGCAAACCAGTCAACCGCGTTGAAATTGCCAAACACGAAAGACCTTGTCTCTTTCGCAATATTTGTCGCGATCACGCCGAATTTAGATCTGGATTTGGATTGGGCGTTGACCCCAACCACACCGAAAATCCGCCGCTCCTCGCGGAATGCCTCCCGTAAACTAGCGTCAAAGATACGAGTGTCATAGCATCCATCCTGGCAGAACCACGAAAGCCACTGGAAGATCGCCCCAAGCAGAGAATACTGTCCGAAGAGGAACCGCAGCATCCGAGAGAGCGAGGACTGGATTCGTTCCTCGAAAATCCGGCGTGCGAGGCGATCGAACATCTGGGAACAGGTGGAGACATCCCACTCCATTCCACTGATTCCAAGGGCGATCAACCCGCCTGAGTATGATCAGTTTAGCCTCCATAAATTCAGGGAGATATTGGGAAAACCCACCGGAACTGGGGCCAACGGAGAGGTCAACAAGGTCACACAATTTACAATCTCGTCCCAGACTCTCCTGGATGAGGATCAGATATTCCAGGGGGATAACTCCCCGTACTCCGCCTCCATCGATCGCCAAAATCGTCGGATTCATAGTGGGAGGCAACACGTCGACTACTAGTTTGTCTCGCGATAAGCACAAGAGGCATATCGACAAGGTAAACTGATATTCGACATTGGAGGCCGGGCTACCGAACACTTGCGCGCAATTGTCGCAGATAGAGTGGTGACATCGCTGGCAATGCTGGGCGCACCGAACAAGGCAATAGAGACATATGGTATGCGACTGGATTTTCCCCAGTTCATGGCTCAGGGACATGAGTGTCTCCCTCTGCAACTCCACAGACGTCTTTGTCGAAGTGGAGATCCGACGGAACCCCCTCACAAAATCTCGCTCGATCAGATCCGCAAGTTCATCTCCTCGCTGACCCAGCGCTGGACTTGCTCGCTGGCCTCCTCTCACGACGGCGGGCAAGTAGAGGGTACGGAATACGATTCTCGGCTCCAGCACTAGGGAGTAGTCAGCACAAAGGACAGCCCACGAAACTCGCTTTGTATTCCGAGCTTTCCGTTCGTTCATGTGTCATGCTCCTGGGTGGAGACGCAACCTACACATCATTCCCGGAACATAGTGGTCCATGAGTAAGGCCGATGCGATTGATCTGCCGAGTGTATCCAATGAGCATCCCCCTCGAAGGCCAGCCTCTAAAAAGTGCGCGAGGTGATGAGGGAGTCCGGTCGACACAGGGAAGTCCATCCGTGTAGCTTGAACCAGATCAAACTGAGTTTCAGCAACGAAGCTCTTCAGGGCGGACTGGAACAAACCGCCCAGTTGTCGGGCGCTATAATGATACCAGTGTGCCCGGCGAACCGCCTGTATTGCGGTCTGCTGGTCACGGATGGAGGTCCGCAACCTCTCATGCTGGATGGTTTCGGGCAGACTTCGGTCGAGACGGATCACGTTAAGTGAGGAGAATGACTCTTGAAGCCGAGGTCGGTCGATTTCGCGCACTAAATCGTAAAACCGCGCGATGTCGTGCTCCAGCGATTCTGGTTCCATGGAACCACCATCTTCTAGCACCACGATGACCTTGGGCCGAACCGAGAGTGGAAGGCAGGAGGTCGATCCCGCACCAGCGCAGCCCACCAAGGACTGCGCGATGGAAGCAAGGTCGGGAAAATCAATCGCAAAGACACAGATGAGATTAGCAAAGGGAAAAATAAGACGAGAGTAAACTTGTTGCAGGAGAGATGTTGTAGAAAGAGTGCGGCAGGAAATCAGCTTATCACCAGGAAGCATCTGTTGCGGCTTGCACGAAGTGGATCCTCCCAGATCACCATCGGCAAGCAGCAATGGTTCATTGGTCTCAGCGGAGACTGTCTCACATCGCAATCTGACTTGAGCCCCAGAGTTCGTTCTCCGTATATTATTATGCGGGAAAAGGATTTGGAGAATGTGGTCCTTGCGTTTACCTCCGAGGAACACGGAGAGGATTGGAAACTGCTGTTCTGGCTGCGGAAGCTCTGAGATAACCTGGCTCAATCGGCCATGATCACGCACCAGTGCACCATTCTGGCCAGTGTTGACTTCAAGCCAGCTGTTGTCGCTCTTGCGATACATTTCGCTGTGATGTACCTATGTTTATTCCTCTTTCAATCAGGAGCCCGGCCTTTTTATCTTTCGGTTCGTAACGGCCAGTCCTGGGCACTTCCAGCCTCGACTCCCATGCCCGTTTCACACTATCAATTCTGTAACCGCCGCTGATCGAGACTGCTTGGCGTCTTTGGATCTGGGGTCTAGACCATCATTTCATGAATTGACCTGAAAGTCGAGGTGGCACCCACCCAAATTTCCTGAAATTGTCCCGCATTAGACACGTAATGACAAATACTCGGGAATGTCGGCAGCCACCCGTTGCTAGACGAACGCACAGATACCATACACTAGAGTGATTTTGTTCTAGTCCAATCCAAATACGGCAATTGTGCCTCGAATAGCACTGGGTCACTTTACGCATGGCGGGCTCACGGGAGTCCTACATCAACCCCCGCATAAAAGGGCCCAGGATCAGTCCAAGACGTCCGATAAAGCACCTGATACAAGCGGATATGGACTATAAAGGGCCGCCCACGACATAGGTTTCTAGGTGCAAATAACTCTGTCAAGAATGTTCGGCTGGTCCTCCCAGTTTCCCGACTACTACGCACTGCCGGGTCCAAGCAGTGACTCTGCGGTCTATTCTCATCTCTTTTCTAATGACCCCTCGCCTGCGGAGCCAAGCATGGGCCTGAACAGCGATGGCCTGATCTCCAGTGGACACGAGAGCATGCCCCAAATTAGCGCTCCTATCCAAGAGAGAGGCGACGAGCTCCAACGAAACCTTGGGCGAAGCGAGCAGACCGTTGAATCCTAGTACGCCCGCCCATACTACATGTTGACCGGTCAATTCTAACTTGATAGCCCCTCGGATCACGACTCGGAGCTTGAGGTAGAAGCGGAGTAAGAACTTCCGTGCCACCTATCGCTGAATGTTGACTGACAGTATAATTTAGCAAAGTCTTTGCCAGAATGCTCAGAGAGACCAGGCGGAGTACCGCAAAGGCAGGCCAGACGGCGGAAAAGCTGAGCGATGTTGTTGAACAGCTCAATGAACTCCGTAAAGCGGTGGCGCGGCTAGAGGACAAAGTATCTCAATTGGAGGAACAGTGCAATGAGGGTCATCGATGCGTTGATAACATGATCACAAGTCTCAAAAATTACCAAGGCTTATACCGTTACCTGGTCCAACGTTTGTCCATCCCTATAGGATTTGATGAGAGGCCAGGGGATATTGTGAACGGCGAGATGCAAGATTGTTGCATGTAGTATATTTTCATCCACGTCCACGGGGTGGTCGTCTCCCAAATTTCATGACCTTTTTTTTTTGGCTATTACACACTTGACAAACCCAAAATATATTTATCTCTGACGAGTGAGTCCGCACGTTTTCTCTTTCGAGCTTCTTTTGTTGGGATAGTCCATTATGGAAGCTATGAGCAGTTCGAATCAGTTTCTTCAGGTCTAACATCTGCACTTCCACCACTTGATGTGTATATCTGGGAAGGGCGACAGGCTGCAGCGCCGCTTGACTATGTATTGGTTGGTCAATTCGGTGGCTTAACTCTTCGATGGATTGTTGAAGGTGGCTGGTCTATTTTGCGTTGAGCGTCACTATTGTCTGCCTCAGACCGGCATCGAACAATCACTAGAATAGCAGCTTCAATATGCTCTCTGCAGCTGGAAGACGGCGAATATGTCATCTCCTTTAGACCCATCCCATTTAGATAGGCTACTTCGTGTCGGAGACTCATATGGGAGAAATGGCGATTATCCCCGCTCCACAGCTGCCCTTGGGGCCTTACTGTCTTTTTGCGGCATTTCTGTTGTATGTATTTGGGAAAATAAGAAGAACTTTAGTTCAAGACGCTGTTATGCCATCGTTACCTGGATTAAAACCCAGTTGATATCTTCTAGCGCAGTCTTATAAGCCAAGGTCCCGTACGCGGAGAGATTCCGATAAGTACATTACCAGATATTTCCCTGGGCCTGTGTATTGTAATGTCTGGTGTTAGCGTCGGCTTGTCTACCGAAACACCAATTTGCGAGTGGCTAGAGTTGGAAATTAATCGCCCAGTCTTGGTGTTTGTGCCCGCCAGCCATGAACATGATGGTATCGGCTACTCACAACTAGTGAGATTATGTTTATTTTTATTTTTATTTTTATTTTTATTTCAATTACATTTTACCTAAGCTCCACTTCCGTCCTCTAACCTCGTAAATTAATTTTTGGGCAGCTGGTGGTTATCAGTAGTTGATCGACGGTCACTCGCGTATCCATAGCTCAGTGGCCCGCCAAAATCACGAGGCGATCTCGAGGCTTATATATTAGAGCTTTTAAAGGTTATTAATTCCAAATGACCTGCCCATCAAGGAAGACTAACAATAACTTATCCTCACAACCTATCACTTCGCGATAAGAAGGGAAGTTGCGCCTGCAACAAATGAGCAAGATCTTCCCCCTTCCCAAATAATGACATCGACAACTGCAGATGGACTGCTAAATTGGGAAGTCCAGCCTCATTTGGTATGTCATATGCAACTCTCACAAGCTTGAATCGATTGTGTCTGACTTACCCCCAAGCTGTCCGGAAACCCAGCTCAGCAAGATCCCTGGCAAAGGAACGCGACCAATTTAATAAAGGAACTTTCGGACCAAGATCAAGCAACTCGTCAGTACCAGACACATTTGGAGTCTCGCCTCCGAGAAGACCGAGCCTGCCTCCAACACGAGCGACAGCATTCCAGTCAGCTCCAGCAGAAGCTGGCCGACTTACAGTCGACACACAATCAAGTGGAATTAGCGCTATATCAAGCCACGAACGATATCAAATGGTTGCGTCAAGAGCTGGACATGCAAGTGAGGAAATCTCAGGATGCAGAGTCTCGGGCGGCGGCGCTCTCGTCACTCAACGAATCGTTGGTGCAGAAGATGCTCGGTGCACATTCCGCAGAGCTGGGCGCCCAAGCTACGTCTGTGGATGCCCTCCAACTACATTTGAACCAACAGAAGCACGAAGCATGGATAAAGGAGCTCCAGTTGTCTAACCGGCTCCATGAGGAATCAATTCGATCCTTACAATCTGCCTTACACGCAGCGATATTCTCCATGTCATATTCTGAGTCATCAGGCAGCAGTGAGTGTACAACTATAGTTGGGTCTGGTGCCGGTATTGGAGATGAGAACTCGTCCGAAGTACGGGCATATATCGGAATGAATTCAACACAAAATGGCCAATGCAGTTCAGCAAAAGAAGGGTCTTGGTATGAGGCGTGATTGGAAGTGTTGGTTTGACTACGCATGTGCCATTGTAAAGAAGATGATCTAGTAAGCCTCGGAGATATAAAAATGATACATGCTGTCCAGTAATACAAAGGCTCAATTCGTGATCAAGAGAATTTGTTGCGCGACCCCTCCTCACGATTCCAGAAACGTCTTGTACTTCAGATCTTAATATTAGCGACGAAATCTCTATCAGGCAAGCGAACTCACCTCATTTTCTGCTCGACATTCCAGGAGGTGACGACCATGGGAATATTATCAGGGCATTGACCATAGCACTGGACTTGTCCCCTTTTCTTACACGGAAAGAGCTTCGACCGAAGTTTTCGAAACATATCACAAGTCCTTGGTCGCTGGGAACAGGTACCAATCTTTTTGGTGGAGAAGCCCATCCTGGTTTCGATTCCGCCAGTGCTACCACGGAAGCGAAGGTCTCACCACTATAGTACGATACACGGGTGTTAGAATCCCCTTTTATGACTAAGTGATCTTATATTCAGTTTGAGCTTTTGTTCTCCCTTTTCCTTTTTCTTCTAATTTGGAGTGTAACAGGAACGGTGATTTCCGAATAGTACCCGACGGAGGGCCTCGCTCATATCCGAGGTAAGATTCACTGACCGCCTAACGCCCATCTTGGAGACCAACCGGTTTATTTTTCGGACCAGAATACCGAGGCCTAAAGCTTCTCAAACCCATTTCTTGAGTTCCGTAAAATATCAGTCTTTTCGCGGCTGATAGGAGTCCTATTTTGCTTCCCTGGGCTACCTACCTTGGCAAACGACGTCAGCTCTCGTCGCATGGTGTGCTAAGTCATTGCCGGAGCTCTGTGTGCCAGAATCGGTTGCAGTTGCAATTAAGGTGAGCCGCATATGCAAGTCATACTGTACGAAGACCTCCGGACCTCACTTCGTCCACTTGACAGGTGTGGGTCCCTTGTTGATCCTGAACTATCATTCAAGATGTTTTTGCCGTCCTGATTAGCCTAGGTCCTCCCACCAGTCCTGCAGATTGCGGACCGGTACTCCGTACTTTGAGTATTATTAGTCATTGACGGAAAATTAAAAGTATTTTCTCATTGCTCCGTATTTTTGGCCCCCAGTCCATCGGTGTCGACAATTCATATGATTCTTACGCTAGTTTTTACCCCTCTTTAATTTTAAATTCTTTTTTGTTTTATTTTATTTTATTTTTGTTATTTTTTTTGTTATTTTTTATTTTTCTATTTTTGCGAAAAAATGAACGTGTATGGGAAGAGACCTGAGCGCTGAACAATAACGGAAAGAGCATACTGCTAAGCTCCCTCGGTTTTTGGCTCTTGAAATCCTGTGGGGCAAGTGACGGCTGTGGCAGGGAGAGGAAGGGAAATTGCACTGCATTCCAGTGCTCGTAGAAGAAATAAACTCGCTGCTGCAATATCTTCTGTCCTATTGGGACGTGGACACTAAGCAAGGGGTCATGTGATCAGCTCAGCCCTAGTTCAATGCTACAACAAAAAGTGCTGCTGCTTCAAAGCCTGCGAACGCATTAAGAATCTAATTACCATCATACGTTCCATGAGAATGGATATACCTTCGCTTCTGAGCGTGCTCGATGATACTGAGCCAGCTGATAAATCCACTCGCGTGAATCAGATACCTTTGATCGGCAAGTCCTACCACCTTAATACGAGTTCCAGGGCACTTGCAGCGCCAACAATTCTGACAGGAGACGCTTCAATCTCCGGGGCATGGATGAACTCAAGGTTGCAGGAGCGAATATCATTCTGGAGTTCAATACATGGGAAACGTAACCCTGTTTGTGACTCGATCGCTTATGGGCCTTTGGGAGCGTACCAGGCGCGGAACTTGCTTCAGTCGAGTTTTCACAGTGGCACTGGTCTATTCCTGCTGGAACCGGAGTTGGACACTATTATTCAGATTGGTGATGGTTTGATTCAACGAGACCTGCACCGTCGGGCGGGATTCATTTTCCAGCGATGGTCGGGCAGCTGTTCCGCCCAGCATATTTTAGGCTTTCCGAGCCTCGAGTTCGAGACCTGGCAAGATGCCTGCTCTACGTTCTTCATCTACCTGCAATCGCTCCGAGATGAAAGCTCACTACTGGCCCAGTTTCGCCGCCGGATCGCACAAGTATGGTTTTGGCTGTTCTTCGACATCCTTTGTGAGCAGTCGATGCAGAAGAATGATTTGAAAGGTTCTGTTGTGGACGGCAGTAGAGATGTCTTGGAAGACGTCCAGCATCAGCTTCTGGCCTTGATATATCCCGGATATACGTGTGCTCCATGGGGCGAGATTTGCAAAAAGGCCCTTCGTGATCACCTTCGGCGTGGATTCAGATGGTGGAAGCTAGCATGCAGTGTCGGCGACGGAGCTCTCCTTAT
This sequence comes from Aspergillus calidoustus, assembly GCA_001511075.1. Classification (NCBI taxonomy): domain Eukaryota; kingdom Fungi; phylum Ascomycota; class Eurotiomycetes; order Eurotiales; family Aspergillaceae; genus Aspergillus; species Aspergillus calidoustus. The sequence continues at coordinate 1,993,045 of CDMC01000005.1, read as the reverse complement.
TGCGAGCGATGGAGTAGCCCTGGTTGTGTATGTGGTCCACAGCGCTGAGCGGATGAGTACTGATTTCGATCCAGGAACTCTTCGCTATATTCCGAATCCTTCCTCGATGCCGTGATTAACTATATCCGAAATGCCTACCCGAAAACGCTTGACCTCTTTCATCTTTGCTCCCCGATTGTGAAACGGCTTATGCAAGGAAGCAGACCGCATCCAGCAGATACGATGAAGGTAGAGCAGTGTATTGGGCTTCTGGCAAGTGGGGACCATCTCACCAGATCGTATTGTTTACCATGGACTTGGAGAAACCCAGGCCCAGTCGCAATGGCTAGTTCTGCCACCTTTGTCATGGATTGTGAGTATAAAGGTATTATCTCGATTACACATATGTTTGATTAAGGGAGCTTATACGGCACCAATAACAACGGACATTGATTTAGTCCCCATAAGTTATGTATAAGATGCCTCCTATCCTACAGGTCACTATCTTAGCCGGTCGTTTACTCTAATATCAAACATTGAAGTCCGTATAACCTATAGTGTAAAATTCGCCTCACAAAACTGAGTTGCAATGAAGACTTGCCCATGTAAAGCACCATAGCCTGCAACAGGATGTAAAACTGAACAATAGAAGATGCACGCCAGATTATTTGGCCCAGACTTGTCCAGTAATGTTTTATGTGACAGAACAACAGGACGCCCAAAGAAGCTCAATTTTACCATTACATTAGTGGCTGCAATGATCGGAAGAAAGCCTAGAGAAAATAGAATCGAAATTTCTTTTCCAAGCTAAAGAGAAAAATTGTGTCGGCCTGAAACTTATTTAAGTCTCCGAGCAATTCCAGAAGCAAACTCGAGTTCCCAACAATCTCCAGTTATGGATCAGTACTCTCCTACTTCACTCTATTCTATCGCGGAGGAAGTCACTCCTCAAGACCACCAGATTCTCTGCCATGGGGGTACTACATCTACTCTCGAGCGCCTCCCGTCCCGTCTCCGACAATCAAAACCACCTACCAAGAACTTGAAGAAGCGAATCGAAGACCTTGCATACGAAGTGAGCTATCTAAAGGCAGAGGTCTCATGGCATACAGAATCGAAGCAAGCCTTGCTTCAGTTCCAAGAGAAAATGTACCAGCTTTTCCATCAAATGGAAGATGCCCTTGTCCAAGTGAATGCCAGGATGCAGGACGCTGAGCAACGTTATTTGGCGCTGTGGGGTCTCACTGCCAACGCAAATAGCGCAGAGAGCGTAATTTGAACAATGGGATGTTTATCGTATCAGTGCTTGCAGGAAGTGCTAGGTTACAGCGTGGTACAGTACTTGATTAAAAATCGAATGTGTTCTGTAATATTTGGCCAAGAGAGTAATTTAAACTGAACGCGCGGGAAGGCACTCGCATCTTTAGTATAAATACCCAAGCTACGCCTACCATACCAAGATAATATGCTCGGTCTTCCAACGAACCCCAACCATCAGCATGCTCCTGGACTTCGCAATTCTTCTCCTTTTTCTCTTTGCCCAGTGTATATCAGGCATGGACCCTTCAGTCAGAATCAACGGGATAACTATATGGACAGAACGAGACTGCCAGGGTGTCCCAGCCTCAACAATCTTTAACGGCACAACCATGGCGCATAATATCTCAAATGCGTGCTTATCTCAAAGTTTTAAACTTGCGCGCCCGCTTCAGGGACAGGAACAGTTGGACATTTCAATCACACTGCAACCTCACTCTTGGAGTTCGACCTGGGTGAATAACCAGTCATGCACATCCTTTATCCAAAGCTACTTTCCTATCAACGGGAGTGATGACTGCCATAATACACCACCGTTCACTTGTCATCGACTTTGGATAAATAACGGACTCTCCCCAGAATTAAGTGGTCCATTTGCCTCCTCGGTCGCGTCCTTACCTTCGACATGGTTATCTGAGAGTCCATCTTCCTGCGATACACAGAGTCCAACGCCGACTCATAACACACGCACTCATCTCACTGCATCCTCAACAAAGCCCCACAGTGAGACACCTTCCCGGACAACACCTCTGAACCAAACGCACACAGTACAGGTCAAAGTGGGACCGTCTGCTGTGTTTGACCCAAATTACCTTGACAACATCCCGGCCGGACATACAATAAGGTTCCAGTCTAATGAATTATTTCAATTGAATCATGAGACACTCGACGACCCCTGCACGCCAAAGAGGGAGTCTAAGATCGGCACCGAATTGTTTTATAGAATCAATAAGACGGAGCCAGTCTGGTTCTCTGCTTGTCTCGCTCGCGATGTGTTATGCATCTGCAATAAAGACACGCATTTTGCTCTGAATCCCGGTGATCAATTTGGATCGTTCAATGCGAGTATCGAACGTCCAGACACTGTCACTACCCGCCCTGGACCAATAGTCTGGGTTACTGAAACCGAAACCGTGGTAGTTACGATTTGACGCAAACGAGTGGTCATAATCGCAACAGTGATTCTGCAGCCAGAATTTACGTTGCCTAGGGATTATTTACCCCCTTACTATAAGAGCCATATATCTGCCCCCGAAGTCAGTCCTCTTAGTGCCCAGAACGACCTGTTAAAGCTTCATATTTTAACGAATTTGATTCTCTATTCTGCCTTGGATACTGTAACATTTCTCTGCCTCTCTAAGTCTTATCCTGATAAGAGCTAATTGGAAGTATCATCGTCCTCGCTAACTGCGGCATAGCCCGTCGTCTGCGTCACTGATCTTCTAATGTCTTCGTCACAACTTTAGACAGGTGTCAGAAATTTCATATAACGAGTATTCGAGTTCGTAATTGCATCAGATTGTTTCACTACGTGAACAAAGTCTGTAAAATAAACTATTGTTCACCCAGTCAGATCTTGTCCTCCTTTTCGGTGGGCTGAAACGCCGACGCGACGCGGTTAAATATACGTTTTATCTCGGGCTAAGGAAATGCACAAGTCTTGGAAAATATAAATTCAGGACTTTGCTTGACTGACTGTCAAGAGGCAAAGGCTGTACGGACGTAAATATTATAAAACCCCGGCATGAAATGGAGATTATCTTTCTTCTATTCGTCTATCAATTCTTTCAACAATCATTGGCCCTTTTTAAGGTATGATCACTCTTCAACTCAATAGTTCTGCCATGGAATAACTAACCATGCCTTAGGTCGGAGGGGTTGAGGTAGCGGGCCTCCAAATCGATCTTATTCACAAGCATCATTATGCCCAGAGCCACAGTAAGTGAGCCGCGATAAACCTAGATTGCAGGAACCTCATTCAATCCAAGACCAGAATATTGCCATCATCAATAAACATATCGACCAGCCATATACCAAGAAAGTCTGTCCTGACTATCAAAAATCGCCAGGCGGACAAGGGCCTCTTACAGTTTACGCTGCTCGAGGATCCCTTTTCAAGCCACATTACCTGAAACCAGAGCTGCCTAGAACCGGAGATACTCAAAAGGGCTATATCGACTGGTACGGCACCCGTGAAGTCATTAGTTTCAACACCACGACGTTTGATGATATTCTGGGCTTCCAGGAGGGTCGAAATGGACAGGGTAATAGGAAAATTCTGCTACTAAGGGTACACACTGAATAGCCTACAGTCCTCACAAGCTCCCATAATAGACATGAGCATGACTATTTTCAGCTACCATCAGGTACAAACCCTGGTGACATTTATGCCCTTTACTGGATGTGGAATACCACCCATCCTTTTAAGGGCGGTTTCATTGTATGGTATCTTGCATTGTTAGTTTACCTCAATGACTCTAATCTTGTCAAGGTGTTCACCTCGTGTATTAAAGTCATGATCATCGACGACTCCTCATCCATACCCCCCGAGTTCAAGCCCACCAACAGGGCTCACCACTGGATTCGCAGCAATAGAAATTTCACCGCCAACGCTACTAGGAGCTCAGAACTAGAGTTAACCTTAAATTCTCGCCCAGGTAAGTGTCAACAACCAGGATCATAGCTTCAGACACTGACGGTATTTCTAAAATGACTCATATAGACATCCAAAGTCTTCGTACGCCTATCACGCTCTACGCGTGGGACCAGCCCAATTGCACTGGTCGAATAACAATGTCATTCTTTGAGCCCGAAGCCATTGCGAAGAATATTTCGAACTACTATATATCACAAAGCTTCAGCCTTTCCCGCCCGCTTGAAGGACAAGAGCAATTGGATTTTTCCCTCGCTGCTAATCCAGGTTCCTGGTATAGTAACAAGGACCAATTTTCCGAAGAAAGCTCATCATGCAATTCTTTTCTTCTAAGCTATTTTGCCTGGAATGGAAGTGCTTCTTGTCACAACACACCCCTGTTTACCTGCCATCGGCTGTGGATAAACCCGGGCCTTCCATTGTGAGCAATGTTGGCTACTAGGAATCACTTCTTCTTGAGCCTGCTTGAGTCGTTTAAAGTAAGATCTAAGGATACTGGTTTTCTGAGAGCTACGCCCATCAGCACAATATTACAGCTATATCGCCAAGGCTTGAGGCCATGATTTCTGTCTGTTGACACGGCAGTAGTCTCTAGAATTAATGCAGTAATATGCTCAATATATGATAGATACATCATGCAAACTGGTTGAATATGTGCTTAAGGTCTACAGATGAGTATCCCGTCCATTCAGCCGCAACTATCCGATAGTTGTCCACCCAGCCACTCAGCGCTTGCCTACATGGCTTTGCTTGCATGCTACAAATATCCAGGTGATATGGTTGGCTACGTTGCGCGTAAGCGAGACATCGAGGCCATGGGAAAGATAAGAACGTTGTGCTCTCCTTATAGAGTACCTCCCACCAGAGTCATCTCATTTTTGTCAGCTCTGTCATGAAATTCGCCCCTTAACCTTCCTTTCCATCCCACTCATCAAATCGGCTGTTTTCCTTGATCTAAGCATCTCTATATCCATACCCTTTATGGCTGAGAATCCGACCGCTGGTGCCATCCTCGATTGTCAGAGCCCGCTTTTAATAAGTACCGAGAACGAGCCGAATCCGACCCAGACCAAATTGTCGACATAAATGACTCTTTTATGGGCCAACTCTCTGCTACGGAAGCTCTTGAGAATTCACAGGATTTCCTTCTTCATCCGCGAAGCGAAGATTTTCTCACAAGTCTCCCAAGAAGAGGAGAAGCCGAGATCGTCTCACCAACCGATCCAGAGCCAACAACTCCTCGGTATCAATTCCATTTCCAACCTGTGCGAGTACTGAGCCCGTCTTTCCAAACCTTTCTCTCCGAGTGTTCTTTCTTCAAATTTACCGTGCCCGAAAGCACCACCATAACAAGTCTTATGGTGACTGGTTTATCTCAACCCCGTACTCTGGGTAGCCGGGTCAGCGAGTCAAGCTCTTTCTTCGACAATGCAATAACAGCCGGGTCGGCCGTGGAGTTACAATACTGATAAGGCTGCTGTTAGTATAGTAGTATCAGGCCTGGGCTGAGCTACCTGGAAGTTCGCCGACAACTTACTAGAGTCGGTGCAGAACGAGCTCAAGGAATTGGTAGGGAAGCTGAACAAACGCTTCCCCACCAGTCAAGAACCGTCACCGTGGGAGGAGTATTAGGTCTTGTGAACTCGACCGAGCAGGGCGCTCGGTCAAGGACAGTTGTCGGACAGTATTCCCATATCAGGATAGGCCAAGGTCCTATAGGGGCTTACCGCACTTATACATGCCTTAAGAATATCACTATGTTTGCGGCAGGCGGAGTCCAAAGGGTGCGTCCAATCGTCCAATCATTGCCCTAGAAAGCCGCAGACCTGCTAGACGTCGCCATCTCAGCGCAAGAACAACTAATCGAGTGCTCGAAGATACCATAGATGATGGCTACGTTGATGTTCCGGATTCGCAGCGCAGCTCCAGTAAAGCTGAGGAAGACTAAATACTTAGATACTCCATATCTTCATCTACGTGGAACATGATCTCAAACGCGATAAGCAACAATTCGGGAAGCACAAAAGGGTGTGTCTTTACGGGGGGGTACCACATTACGAAAGACTTGTCGCGCTGGAGTCGTCCGGCAAGATGATTGAGAGTCTCTCTGATATCCGAGACGAGCAAGGCCAACTACAGGTTCTGGGTAAGTTTGCTTGGATCTAGCATCTCAAGACAGATGTTGAGCTAGCCGCTTTAATCGCGCCACATCTGATCCGATCCGATTTCGCATGCGGGAGATCGTGCGAGGATACCTCCACGAACGCGTCAAACTTTCTGAGCTGAAGTACCGCCGAGCGGTTGAATGAATACGCCGGGAATTCAGTTCACTGTTCATAGGTAAACTACGCGAGGATGGGCACCCTCGTGCTGTGGATAAAATACAGACGGATTAAGTTAGTATATGACGACTGGGTTCCAAGTGTGAAGGGAGCCGTTCGCGACAGCCTCTGGTAACTTACGACCGACAAAATACTCTTTTATTCAATTTTGATAACCAGGCGGGATGATTGCGGATCCAAATCAAATGTTATGGGTGTATTTGACATGGAGATCTCCACAGAATTTTAGTGAAAGGTGGACTCGTAATATTCCGCCCCACAAATGATTTGGAATTCTGATCGTGGGCTAGCATCATTTTTACTATATCGTCGTACTGTCGTTTCGAGGATTTATAAAATATAATTGACGGCTAGTAATTTTTTCCGGCTTCAGATCGCTTTGTCGCTTGCTGCTTGCCTTTCACCACCATCTGGAATCGCAGGGAAAGGGCCATGATTGTCCTCAAGCTCTCCATGGCTCTTGAGTATTGCTCTCTGAGCACTCTTTTTTATTCTTTGGTTTTCTGAGAAGCTGCATTCGACTCCCTTAATAAAACGATTGCTTTTCCCCTCTCTGTTCCACGATGTGTGCCATCAACCAGCCGCTTCAGCTTATCTTCGAGCCTACATTTTGAAGAAGACCAGCACTTCCCTCAACCGATTTCTTCTTATTTCTGCTGCAGTCGGTTCAAATCTTCCTGGCATATCTAAGTATTCTTGCCGCTCGTCCCACGAGAATGAACCAATTGACGGTCCACCTTGAGGTAAGTTCGCGCCTTTTGTGCTCTTCTGTAACTCACCATGTTTTCGGCAGCGAGCTTATATATATGAGAACGGTCGGACTTGTTACCAAACTTTATCTGAGGGCCAGTGTGCTGGCGTAAGATATTCTGGATTGTTGAGATGTTCTTCGAGTTTACTACTGACTTGTTCGCAGCTCGCCGGCCAGATGGGAAAGAGTTTTAAAACACTGAGCAGCATCGATAGCCTGCAAATTGATAGTGTTTTGAAGAGGATTCTTCGGGTGAAGTTGATTCACTCATACGAGCTCAGGAAAGATTCCAACTTTGTGTGCCAGCGGGTCTTTCCATTGAATCCTGCATCTATTACTTCGAAACCCTTGAGCCTGAGGGTCGCTTTTGAGGTAGGAGTGACGAAACGTCCTAAATGGTGCCTTCAATGATTCATTCTCGCATCGATAGGAATCATTCTCTGATAATATTCCACCTGGCCCTTTGATTCTGGAGGACGGAAAGCTTGCTAAGGTTTGTCATTGATCCTTGAAGGTTGCCCAGCATGCATGCTTATTCCTCTAGCTTGCTCACCGCTTCTGGGAGGAGTTAGAGATGATAAGGTCACTCGATGAAACACAGATAAAAGATGTTTTGGGGAGGATCTGCGACATCGGATGTTTACAGCTGTATTATGTCTGGCTAGTTCCAGGTGAAGTCCCCTTCTGCGGTGCTGCTAGTTCCGCCATTTCGTCCACGATCATGTTGCGTCAATGAAACCTAACACTTAGCTTCTTACTCTAGCAACCACCGATAGCGACACTCTATCATCTGGTCTCGGCAAACCTACCAGCAGTGCGAATGAAACCCCGAAACGAACGAATTCCGAGGCTGAAAGCAAGCTTAGCAACCGTCCTGCGACAGAGCCGTCCCAGCAAAATACTTCGGACCCGACTCATAGTAATAAACATTCTGGTATTACATCCGAAGCCCCTAGAACAGAGACTGTGGCATGCCTTGTGTCAACTTCTCCGGCGATCATTGATGGAGCCGAAGCCTACCCTACACCCCTGTCGGATTCAACCCAACCCAAGAGGCGGACTCTCTCTGTTTCTCTGCCCTCACCCACCCGAAAAAAACCACGGCAAAGGGAACAAACTAGGGGGATAATAAGGTCAAATACGACCGCTGAAAGTCTATTGAAGGGTTGCAACTTCAACGGAAAATATCTCGGAGACGACGGGATCAGAGAGGTCCTCAAGGCGGATGCTTACCTTCTTCCCCCGGATCCCCAGATGTTGAGACATCTTTCAGATCAATGGCATAATAATCTCTCGCAGGGCCGGCATGCCCTGGGTCTCCCCCAGGAGTGGATAGGTGTACAGGCCGCATGGAGCTACATATGCGAACTTGAAACCGGCAATCTTGATCCTATCGCGGAGAATGTTGCATATATGTTGTACCATATTAACTACAGTGAGCTCTGCCAGCATCCTGAGAAGTACTGTCCGCGTGCTTGCAAGGATGGGAGAAGGAACCAGACTTGGGTGCTCGACTGTATCATTGAAGCGGCATACCCTGATGATCGGAGTCGAAGGTTGAAAGGACCTCAACTTCGCAGTAAGATCAGCAACATTTACAAGCGAAAGGCTCAGTGGTGTTGGGAAGTCGTGGCGAGCTTAGGCGCCGGAGTATTGTTCAGAGGCGAGTGGCTGAATAAGTTGTACGTCTCCAATCGTTCGTCACTCCCGCTTACTAATTTTGAATAGATATGATGAAACATTCTCAGCCGTACGCGTAAATGCGCTTGTCACCTATATTTCAAACACTCGGCCGGGTACTGCTCGCCTCTTTCGCTCGTTAGAGCCAGCCATGAAAACTCTCATGTTTGGGCAACTTCCCGACCTCATCAAAACTTTTCGGGATGGTAAGGGTGATCTTCAAGAGGAACTCTTCAGAGCCTCTACCGAGGATCGGTGTGCTTTAGCGAGCCAATCCACCGAGAGCCAATGGATCGTTATCAATGTCAAGGAAATTGCGGTGGGAAGAGTCTCTGACTTCCTCCCTATCCAGGAAGACATTCACGTGCAGGAAGACATCCCCATCTGGTCTCGACAAACCTGCCAGTAGCACGAATGAATGCCCGAAACGAACGATCGGTGATGGAGCCGCAGCCTACCTTACACCACCGGCTCATTATGACTCGACTCAGCCGTGGAGGATCAGGTCGATTATAGGAAGGGATCTTTTGCGTACAGCCAGGGACAATGCAGTCAACTCTTCGCTATGTTTGCTGATATCCAGGCGCTTCCCCTGAGCTAGAAGCAGCCGTACGATTCCGGGGTCACCCTTTTGGATAGCGAGTGGCAGAGGTGCCGGATAGAAGTGACATCCGCTGTTGATATCAACTTCTGGGAGCTGAAGCAACCGGCGAACCACCATAATATGGCCTTTCCGGATAGCAAGCCACAATGTCGGGACCTCGAAAAGAGACCTAGGGTTAGGTTGTATATCCGCTCTGGAAAGAACGAGGTCCACGATGGTTAGACCTCCAAGGTCAACTGCCCAGGTCAGTGGCGTGCGGTCGTTGTGATCAACAGTGTTCAGTCTAAGGTCGCTTCTTTGCATAAGTGACCGTAGAATTGGTATGCTTTGTCTCTGAACCGCGTGATGGAGACTTGTTACTTCTTGGAAAGGTGACTTATGCATGCCCGTAGAATTGACATCCACATCGGGCCGCGACAGCAGTTGTAGAGCTAATTTGTCACGGCCGTGTTTCACCGCTAGCCATAGTGGCGTTGCTCCACTATCATCTTGCTCATTGACATGGATACGTGGCAGAGCAAGGAGCTGGTTGAATATGTCTGAATGCCCTGCTGTCGCTGCCGAGTGGAGGGCAGTTGTCCCGTGACGGTCCCGTGCATTAACATCGATATTTTCGTGGCTAAGCAGTACCATCACCGCGCCTGGGTGTCTGTGTATGGCTGCTAAGTGCAATGGAGTTCGCTCATAATGATCCCTAGCATTCACATCAAAGATGTGGTGGACCAGCAGCTGAACGATTTCCGTATACCCCCTCGCAGCAGCCAAAAATAGTGATTTGGAAGCGCCAGAAGACCTGTTAGAACCAGTCATGGAAGATGTTCTGACCGAAGCTTCTAGCAGAATCTTTGTCATGGTTAAATCTCCTCTAGCCACTGCCTTGTCCAGCGGGAGCTATCTTTCATTGTCCGCCATTCCCACATCAGCTCCCTCCAGCAGCAACATTTCGGCCATCAAAAGTTGACCTTGAGATGAAGCATAGCATAACGGAGTCTGGCCACACAGATCTTGCGCGTTGATGTCCACTCTCTCGGTGAGTAGGAGGCGATTGACGATTCGCCGATGTCCGCAAAGCACTGCCACAGCTAGGGGTGTTTGTCCGTATAGGGTATCTGGACAGTCCACCTCGAGATCTCCTCTAGCGAGAAGCTGCTCAACTGTAGCCACATGCCCCTCTTTAGCTGCATTCCATAGAGCAGTCTGCCCCATATTGTTCCGAAAGTTGGCTAAGATACCTAGCATTCTGAGAAGGATCTCAGTGACAAAATCCGACCCATGAATAGCTGCGCCTAAAAGTGGCGTGTTACTTCCATAGGTTGCGTTAACATCTGCCTTGTACTCCTGAAGAAGTACTTCAATCACTCTCGTTGCTTCATTCTGGGCAAGCCAATGCAACGCAGAGCTATTCTGTTCGCGGACGTTGAATTTGTAGAGCCATGGAAGGATATTGACGAGCAGTCGTTGATTCACCTTCGCCAGTGAGAAAATATCCCTAGCACAGTCGAGATTTTCTACTATAGTGCTGTGGACTTCTTCGTACTTAGTACTTCCTAAGACTGGCTTGGGCAGGTCTGACTCTGACTCCACCAAAGACTAAATTCAGCAACTCCTGGCCCTAATCACCTCTCCTCAATCCGTCGGCTTCATTGAACGAGTAACACAGCTGGTGGTGACGAGTCCCGTGCCATGGTGGCTTAATATCCAGACCATTTAAAGTAATGACATCTATTTCTTCCAATCAATCCTAGGAAAATTCTGGCCCACGGATTCACTCCGTCTGAAGCCATGCTGGGATACAGCCCTCGTTATCGGCCTGTTGAAAGCGTACGGGCCAAGTGGTAGCAAATAGCTCTAGTCAAGGCTTCAAGTAAAGAGTATTAAAGAAGATATTCTACAAGACTATGATAGAAGATAAGAGAAATCAATCAATGTTCAGCTGGCCAGAGCCATACTTATAGGAGTTTTAAATTCTTTAAGTAGGCCCGCACGTAACATAAAGTTTCTGATGCCAGCTGCTGTGAGCTCTACGCCGAAAACTAAGTCTAGTTATCAAGAGTCACCCTTTGTCAGACGCATCTCAAGCTCCGTACTTGCCTGTTGAATATATCCAAGAATCTGAAGCCATATCGTGCGTTTTTTCGCTAGTTCTCTGTCCTCGTTGCCATTGTTGTTGATTGGGGCCTGTCTCTTAACAGATTTGCCTCGTGTCCTGCTCCCACCCTTGCCACCTTCGGCACGGCATTCACCTCCCAGGCTGGAGGCAGTATCTTCAGCAACATCCCTGTGCGTGGCTTCCACATTGGCGTTAAGGGGTTCTGCAGCTTCCCAGTCCACTTTGCTTGCGGCCACCCGTGCCAAGTGTTTATTGGAGAACAATCCCTGATACTGCTCAAGAACCAGCGCTATATCTAGATAATCCTGTAAAGATAGCTTCTCGTTGCAAAACGTGTACCCGTAGCGTGCTTGCAAAGCAGTAGTGGTGATTGTTGTACCAAGATGTGAGCTTGTAAAAAAGTTACCGCCAGCAGTAAATGAATCCTCTGGGGTAAGCACAGCATGTGGGCAGCCTGGTGGCATAATACTTTCCGAAATGAATTAGATACCGTGCAAAGCATTATCAAGAGTGTGCAACTCACAGAAGATCACCAGGCTCAATAATAATACGCATCCATCCGTCCTCATAATTCTCTGGAAACTGGCTTCCACCCGTTGCAAGTCGGTTGGCAGCTAATTTAAGATCACCACTTGGTACATACCAGACCTTGCGGCCGCAAATTCCGATAATCCAAGTTAACTGTCCAGCTGTATCAACATGGATTGGTGACACTGAGTTGCGGCCAGACAAGAGAAGAAATTCTCGACCTGGAGGCATTGCATTGTTGTTTGGTACGGACTTGGACACTGATCCCCTCTTGCGTAGATATGCTGTTCGCAGCAGATCTGCTTGGCGCACAGGTACCGGAACACAAGGAAGAAAAACATTCTTCATATCAAGGAAATTCAACGCCGAGCGAGTTGTTGGAGGTGAGTTGAAATACTGAGCTATCTCAGCAATGGTATTATGTTTGGGAGTCTCTGCATCTTTGACGTAGTCGATTGCCTCCAAACTTTGGACGTTGATATGTGTGAGGAACGCAAGAAAATCAGGTATAGAGGTAGGCATGTCACCAGGGAGAGGGTATCTGCGGGTAAATGATCGCCAAAATAGGGGTTTCGAGAATAAGCCTCCCAGTTCGTTATGTAGTTGGTCTTCTGATGAGATGTAGATTGGGCCACCTGCTGCGTCCGAGCACTCTTGCTCTATAGATAAAAGAAAGTCTTGGATGCCTTTCGCGCTTTGGCTATCGCCTGGGTTGATATCGATTGATATCGGAACTAAGGGCATATCAATAGCTTATAACCCTATTTTGATGTCTTGAGCTTTACCTTGGTGCCGGCCGTTAATACAACATGGCATACTGGTGTTGTCCTTTTTCATAGAGAAAGCTAATATTATTAGCAGGTAAAGCTGAAAAAAGGGGTCGCATACAGTTTGACTCTGGTATAGTTCTTCGGGGAACTTTACTCCTAATATTTTCCCCTTCTAGATGATATTAGCTGTGTTTGAAACCTCACTATTCCACCATACCATTGATTATTTCGTCATGCTGATTGCCTAGGTTTTGTAATATGTCACGAGCGCTCTGTGCCTCGTCTTCAGAGATAGGATAGGTCGTCATCCAGGCCTCTATTGCCCGCAAGTACATATCAAAACCACCTAGACCTGCGATATGGGTGGGCGTAAAACTTCTGGCCACAGAAACCCAGATATATTCGCTTAATCGCAGGATCTGTTGAAGGCGACCTCTAATCTTCCTTTTGTCCCTCTTGCAAGACTCGTTGTAGGTGAAGTAATATGTCTGGCGAAGAAATTTTGCATCTTCGGGCTGTTCATAATGGCCATGACTGGTTCGCTGTCGACCTAATTTATCACAAAAGTCATCTGGGGTGTGTGACATAGTGGTAAGGCTGGAAGTCGATGGGAAGTCGATGGGAAGTCGATGGGAAGTCGATGGGAAGTCGATGGGAAGTCGATGGGAAGTCGATGGGAAGTCGATGGGAGGTCGATGGGAAGTCGATGGGAAGTCGACGGGAAGTCGATGGGAAGTCGAGTTTGCCGTCCGGCACAACGGTCCAATAGGCGATGGACAGGCGCGGGCGCGACCGGGTGAGAGGATTTCTCGTAACCTTGACTCCCGCTTTCTTGTTGAGGGGTCCAACAAGGAAGTATACTCTTGGAATCGTCTTAGCCCACTGTTTCTATTACTAGTTTTCTCTCTTATGTCGTACAAGACCAATCTAATGTCCCTAATATTTGCTTGGTGCGATTATCCCCAGGAGTCGCTCCTTTACTTCGCTATATCTTTCAAACTCTGCCCGCCAAAGTGCTGTTCGGCCCTGATTATCCGGAACGTCAAAGGATCAACCCTAGTGTCCTGGAGGATCAGATCGATGATCAAAAGAGATCGCTTGCGTACTGCTTGTACCTCTCCTTTGATATACCTGCAGCTCGATTCTTTTTAAACTGCGTACGGTTTCTTTACGGTGGCAGCGAACTTTCTGTCCGGGCGTCAATAGCTGCAGTGTTGGTTGACGTATTTTTTATGTGCTCCCCTTCTTGCGCTGGCTTTCCTCTCTGGACGAAAACATGTTGGAAAGCTGGATCATCGGCTAGCTTTTCCGGGTGCTTCGTTCTTACATGCCTATAACTGTTTAATATAGTCCTTGCCTGCTTGGTGGTTGGCGGGGGAGGGGTGGGCGGTGCGCTCTTACTGTTGAAGCTTTGTGTATCTCCGCGAACATGGACAGAACGGACAGACATGTCCAGAAGACTTATGAATACGTTCGTGGCGATTAAGATCCCCACGCCGCTTAAACGGCTTCCTGCACGATTCTTTCGAGCAGACAAACGGCCGTTCTTCCGAATGGACCAGAGAATGTGATCTAAGCTGTCAGTATGTCTCCCTACACCCAAGTTCTGTTCTATACTCACTCAAGTTCGTATTTTGTCTTAAATGGGGCTGTCGCACAACCAGAGTGTGGGCACTTGAATAGTCTCAGTTGTGAGGAGAGTATGCAGTCTCGCGGTTCGGATGCGCCTGTCGAGGTACTCTCAACTAAACTCGTGATAGAGATCCTGTTGGAAACTCCGGATAGTAATGAAACATGTTGGTTAGACTGGAAAGTGCTTCCAGATGGTGCAGAACTCTCGTTATGATTTTGGGACTGTTTCTTCCAAAATTTCTCCCTCTCTTGAGAGCTCCCAAGTTCCCTTTCCCGATATGGGCGTGCTGAAAAGGTGTTATAGGCGTGTGTAGTGGTGATAGGATCGTCTCTGTCCCATCCTAGTGGAGGAAGAGAATTTCTCGGCTGAGGCGATACTGCTGTGATGTCTCGTGGTTCGCAAGCGCCTGTTGAGACACTCTCGATTAAACTTGATGTCGAGATGCTGTTGGGAACTTTAAATGGTGATAAAATATCCTGCTTAGATTGGAAAGTGCTCCCAGGCGACGCAGAGCTCTCATCATGATTTTGGGCCTGTTCCATCCAGAATTTCTCCCTCTCCTGGGAGCTTTCAAGTTCCTCTTCCAGAAATTCAATGTGGCGTCTCATATTTTCCACTTGATCGATCTTTTTAGCACGACTTCGGCGTGCTGCCAAGGTGTTATTGGCGCGTTTAGTGGCGACAGGATCATCTTCGTCCCATTCCAGTGGAGGAAGAGTCTTCCTCGGCCGAGGCAATACTTTTGTGAAGTCTCGGCTTCTGCCCATCAAATCGGCGTTAAGTGACGGACGGTCTTCAAGCTTAGTCGATGAGTTGGTGTAGGGCATGGCTAACGATTGTAGGGACATGAGAAGAGAAGGGACGAAGGAGCACCGCCAGCTCAGAAGGGGGTTTCTTTGTCTTAAATACTGCCTTTCAGCGCGCTTAAAGTGGCTTGACTAAAAAATTCTAAATCATTAAGCTGCCCCAACGCACGCGCGCAGATAGGGGGAACCAAACTATTGGCCTATCAAAATCAAGCAGTATTGCCAGCTAGCCCTCGCAATCATCAGCAACTACGCCTTGAGAAGGTATAGACTGGTATGATAAATTTACGAGTTACGCGAAATAAAACAACTCTACTACCAGGCCACACATCCACCTTAAACAGTGATCAACCCTCATCTCCTATGATACATCGTGTACGAACATTTTCCCCCTACTTGAGTATGCCCGAGTTTGCCTGGGGGAAGCCTGTTCTGTCCGTTCTCCATGCTGCCTCAGTAAAACAGCCATCCTGCAATTCCCATAATTTTTAGCAATGGTGAAGGCGGATCGACCGTCTGAGTCAACAGAATGAACGTTAGTACGCGGGTCCGCGAGCAGAACCCGGACCATCTCCATGTTTCCTTTACTCACTGCCCATCGAAGCGCATTCCAGCCGTTGTGGTCAGTGGAGTTCACATCAACCTTATCATGCTTGAGGATCTCCTTCACCACTGCAAGTGAGCCTTTGCGGGTAGCTAGTAACAGGGCGCTCTCCCGGAGGGGTGTTTGAACGTCGTTTAATCCTCCTTGACTCAAGACAAACAGCGTGACCGGATCACGGCCCGCCCGTATCGAGGCAAGAAGTGGTGAGTTATAATCCCAGCAGCAGGAGATGTCGAACCTTGGGTCTTGGAGCAGCCTCTGGATTGTGTCGATGTGACCAGCTTCAATGGCTAGCTGCAGAAGGGGCCGTTGAGTGGGTGAAGTTGGTTCCACATCTACACCTTCCGTTTCAAGGAGCAACCCTACTATTCCAGTAGCTCCGCTCATAACGGCACACATGAGTGGGGTATGACCTGAAGGCTCCAGAGCATTTAGGTTGATATGTTGCTGGGATAGAAGCTTCTTTGCCACTTCTTGGTGTTTGTTCCTGGCGGCTAAATGGAGGGGGGTCTGGTTATTATAGTCTCTGGCGTTGGCATCAGCCGCTTTCTTGAGTAACTTCCGGACAGTTGAAGCAGATCCGCACGCCGCCGCCCGATGAAGTGCCGTAGATCGGCTACCAGAGGAGCTCATGGGTAGTTTTACGGGCTTCACCCCATAAGCAATCGTACTTTTATAGTGTTAGCGTGGTTAGGAAAAGGCAAGGGCAGGACACACGTTACTAGTTCTCCTTCAATACCATCCTCCAAAGAATTCCGCGCAGCGGCCAGCTCCACTATAGCTTGCATTGGATTTTTTCCAAGACGCTCAAAGAACAACTTCATAGCATGTGACGCAAGGCCTGCTTTCCACTCCTTATACACATCATCTTCCACCTTCGTGCGATGAGCATGCAGTGATATCTTATGTTCCACACATTCCACCCTTTCATATCCATATTCTCTCAAAATCGGCGCATATGAATCGGCAAGGTTCCAGGTTCGGTAATCTTTTGAGTAGGCCTCTTCTAAATCCCGATGGAATTGATGGAATGGGGTTGCTCCGTTGGGGTCCTTTAGTCGAACAGTAATATCATGTATCTCTACCACAACGCCTGCGGCACAATAGCTAAACACCAATATTAGCAACGATCACACTAAGGATTTCTTAAACTTACTTAGAGGCGTCCCCCAAGACTGATAATAATAGTGGTTTGTCACCACATATTCGGTCCACCCGGATTAGATTTGCGTCCTTGTGAAGTTGAACGGGACGCCAATCTTCTGGATCCTCGTCGTCTAGAATAAACATACAGTTGGGAGGCACCCTATACAATGTTAGTCTCTGCATATCCATGATATTCTATGTTCATACCATTCAGGTTGTATGAGCACCCTGTCGACTCCGTATACCTAGGTCTGGTCAATAAGAAGTCTTGGAATTTGCAACCGAAGAGCTTTACCGTTGCACCTGGGTAAGCACAAGCTGTGATCATATCAGTAAGCGCTTCACTCTAATGGATAATGAAGAGAGCAGTACCAGCTTCTATGGCCCAGTATCCAGACCCCGTTCCGATGTCCAAAATAACTCTTGGAGCATTTGCTGGTCCATGGATCAACTTGCCGTGGAATGTATGTAACGCCCTGGACTGGCGCTCAAGTCGATCAACTTCGGTCTTTGGAGGATATTAGCCGCCGCCTCTAGACTCGGTGGCATACTTGCCTCGTCGACAGGCCACAGGTATCCTTCTATTTCCGGATATTCCCTGCTGTACTTTCTGGTTGTGCTATATGGTTCGCGAATTATTGGTTCAGTCCTGTAGGCGTGAGCATCTCTCCGGATACATGCCGTAGGTCACGCACGAGCATTCAGAGCAAGAGTCGTATCCATCATCTGACACAGAGGAAGGTGGCGGTGTCGGTGGTCCCGTAGCAGATAGGAGCGTCGAAGGCGAAGCTAAAGAGGCTGGTGTTTCATCGATAAATGTCCACTAACGCGGTCAATAAACAATCGAGACTTGGATATTAATACGTACACCGTCTTTTGTTTCGCCGGAAAGTACCCACTACTAAGGTCAATACACAGTCGAGAAGTGAAGGTAAATACGTACGTGTTCTTGATCCACCGTAAAAAATGTAGCCAAATCGCTGCGGTTAAACATGGTCGCCGGCTGCGCAGGACGATCGAGGGGCGCCAAGATGGCAGGATGGGTCATTTGAAGAGAAGCTGGGGAACAGATTCAAGTCAAGCTAATGCAGCGCGGAGAAAGTGCGGTGAGTATACATGGCAAGGCTACCGTTTTATACCTCTCGAAACTAATAAATTCAGATCAACAAGTTTACGTCCCCTGCTCCTCAGGTTCCACATCTGAGCCAACAGTGGGGCCTTCCGGGGAGGTTTCGTACAGGCTTTAGCAAGGATGAGATCGGACGTCTTGGCCATAAGAGAATTAATTCAAACTCGTTGAGAATAGGTTCCTACTGGTCAAAAAACTGGGGGTTCACCAGTGGCTTGGTCTAATCGCAAATTAGATCTCACCGGCGGCGATGGGGCCCAGTCACTGGCGGAAGCCTAGCCTGGGCCGCGAGAGTCAAGAAAGATATGGAGAGCTGCGCTTACGTCG
The DNA here is from genome assembly GCA_001511075.1 of Aspergillus calidoustus. NCBI lineage: Eukaryota > Fungi > Ascomycota > Eurotiomycetes > Eurotiales > Aspergillaceae > Aspergillus > Aspergillus calidoustus. The sequence goes on along the minus strand of CDMC01000005.1, from coordinate 1,974,666 downwards.
TCGATAATATCACCTCGACATACTTCATCTGGAATAGTTTATTGGAGCATACTTCCCTTCCGAAGGTCCCTCTTATCGGGAGATTCGGGACCCGAACTTGAATAACTTGGCCTACGTGGGCATTCCTGGAAGCACCTACTTTACAACAAATCATATCTTCACTCGAGGTAGCCTGTCGAGCGGGGATAGTGCTATGACTTCCAGGCCTCGTAGATCAAGTATAGGACCCACTTGTAGTCACAGAAGTGAGTCAGGCCAGCTATCTTCCAGTGGCCTAGAATACAGTTTCGTGACTAGCTCGCTACCCTTCTCGCCTTCTGGCGAACTGGACACCAGCGTTGATGGGGCCCAGTCACTGGCAGAAGCCTAGCCTGAGCCAGGAAAGTCAAGACAAATATGGAGAGCTGCGCCTACGTCGTCTTTGATATCATCTCGACATACTTTATCTGAAGTAGTTTGTTTGAGCATACTTCCCTTTGGAATGTCCCTTTTATCGGGAGATTCGGGACTCGAACTTGAATAGCTTGGCCTTTGTGGGCTTTACTGGAAGCAGCTACTTTACTTGTGTCAATTCTGGCCACAAATGCGGCAGGGTAACTTGTAGCGTAGATTCTCTATCTCCTGGATGAGTACGTCGAGCGCGCTCGTACGACCTTCCTTTGACCTTGCTCTGGATGATCTGGACTACCTGCCTACGCCGTAAATTCCGCCGATCAAAATACAGAGCCACATTCACACTCCGTGTCTCGCAGCGGAAAGCGCGGAATCTTAATAGCGTAGATTCACATGAACTAACCAGGCGCAAAGGCCCGAAGCTATCAAGAATGGCTCGAACTATCATCTCTTCATCTTCAGTTACCAGAGTCTGGACCTCTTGGCGGAATTCGAGCCCGTAGTGATTGGCTTATTCAAGGTCAGACCCGCTTCAGCGATAGGACATTGTAAGAAGCAAAACCTTGGGGAACAGATTCAAAGCTGAGCGATTGCAATGCAGGAGAAGGCGCGGATATTACTCAAGTTAAGGTCGGCATATTTGTAGTCTTCAACTGTCGTCAATTCAGATCAGCAAGGTTTTAGTTTCCTGTCCCCCTGATTCCCATACTGTACCCACAGCTGGTACTTCTGAAGGCGTCGAGATGCCTTTGGAGATTTAATGTCGCGACATACGCGACTCTATTTCGCACTCGTTGAGAATGTAATGCTACTGGTCAGAACAACGGGCGTTCGCCAGTGGCTTGCTCGAAGTCATGAAGTGGACCCTGTCAACAGACTTCCGCGAGCTCAGCGAAGATCATGTTGGAGTGATTCGATAGATGGGGAAGTGGATCGGCAAATTCAAAATGCCTTGGCAAAGGAGAGTACTACATCAGGCTCCTGGGGTTAGGAAGATGCAGGTTGTCTAGACTTCCAACCGAAATCCAACAGTCTCCACAGGTAGAGTGCACAGGTCTAAGAAGAGCGTGATAGCCTCCACTCCGGTTGTCGTAAGCGAGAGGTTCGCATTAGAGCATACCGGATAGGAGAAGAAACGCCAAAAGATAGACTATCTGGGCTTTCAAAAGCCACACAGCCTTGGTAGATTGAATAAAGCGGAAACTGCAAGGCGCCTCCTAATGCGAGAAGACATCGGGGCTCCAGGACTTCCCTTGGTTCTCCAGCTAAACCAACAGTGGGTACTTCCCGGAGTGTTGTGTATAGGCCTTAGACGAAAGGAGGTCTGATTCCCGTAAGCGAGTTGGTTTCGATCTCCTCAAGAATAGGATGCTACTGGTCAGGAAAAAGAGATTTTCGCCAGTGGCTTGGTCCTGCTTTGACTATTGACCTGTAGCACTTATGGTGTCCCTGTTCCTCTATCCATGATTGTCTCGACAGAGCTGCTCTACGTATGCCGACCAGCATGTCTCCGGTTCTTGTAGCCGTCAGTTCCGTATTATTCTCACAACAGGAGGAAGTAATCTGTGATCCTGTGCGTGACAATTCAAGTCGCTTCTCGGTCTCAGCTGCCTCCTGATTTGAGCGGCCCTTCTATTTTTGAAAACAGGATCCTACTGGTCACGAACAACGAAAATTATATCGGGTTGAAATAGCATGTCGAGTGGGGATTGTGCTGAGACTCCTGGATCTCGTAGGTCAATGATCGGACCCACTTGTAGGAAAGTGGGACATGCAACAAAAGTAAGCCACTCATATGTATATGCCAAGCGAGACTGCTACACAGCCGCTTAATCTGGTTCATCGCCACGCTCTGACCACAGTTGATCGACTCCCTGTTCAATGATCATCTCTCAGACTGCTAATTGACATGGAATACAACCGAACAGACTCCTCCATGAACCTAGTCCATCGCGAGCCTGCGTTCTGGACAACACCATATTGACTAAGTAACGCAGGGATACGATGTACCTCCGGAATGGGCAGCTGGGGGAATCTCGAAATAACACGCATCATGACAATCCAAAGACCCGGAACTTTGAAATAGTCCATTTTCAAGCCATTTGCAAGAGCATTCCTTGTATGCCTCGTATCGGGCAAACCCGCCAACCGCAGAAATTCGGTAACTGACGTGTAAGATCCGCTGCGGTATTGGCAAACGAGTAACTGAGTCGCAACAGCACGCATAAGCCAATCATTCGGATCCTCAGACCTATGACAGGTAAGGAATGCTGTTATGGGATTGTCGGTCGCAGCATAGCTTGCGGAAAGAATTAACCGCGTCGGATCACCTAGCTCAGCCAAGAATCTTTCTATCCTCTCATACCCTTCAACAGAGAGCTCCAGGATTCGTTCTGCAGATTCTGACCGTCCACTTCCCCTGGGAGATGGTCTGTCTTCGAGAGGATATGGGGGATGCTGTTGAATGAGCTTCTCAGCATCCCCCTTGATTCTTCCAAGTGGTAACTGCCAAGAAAGGAACTGGGAAGCTTTATAGGCCAGAGCTATGAAAGCCAGACAGTATTTGTCGACGTGTAGGCCAATAATGCTAAAAGATACTCCCATCCACATCAGGTAGCCTTCCCCACTTCCTTCCTCTATCCACAGACCGCCACAGGTGAAAAGGACCTGGTTAGGATATAGTAGTAGCGTGACAGGACTGATCCCGCTCTCCAGCAGTTCCTCTATTGTCTGGAACTTGTGCGATCCAGGATAAACTTTAAGCAAGCTCGTACCCCACACGGGTTTCCAAATCGAGATTGCGCCGGGGCAGGGGTGCGCCTTTCGAGGTACGCAATCTCCGGCACTGGAAGGAGAGGCCAAGCCGCAGATTATTGGCCCCTGCCGGATGACCCCTTGGATACTTTCAAAGTGGACCAGGAGATTCACGTCTAACTGCAGGGCTGGTTAATGCTTGGAGATAATCGATGTTTGGTGCATGCATACATTGATACCATGTTCCATGGCCTTCTGCCACTCCTTCTTGATCGCTACTGGTTGGTCAGCAGAGTCCGCATACTTCACCTCATGCAAACTGGATGCGAGATGGTTCAGTACATCCTCCCCAATTGAGGGAAGTATCTCATCGGGGTTCGGCCTGCTTGTGACCTCTGAATACCCTCTTTCATCCATGTCAATGTCATACTCGTCACGCACAAACTCTTCAAACCGGACTCCATTGTCGTCCGGCAATTGGGCCTCCATCACCTCGGGTGCGGGGTCGGCTCTCTGGCCGCTTAGGTAATACAGTTGGATGATCGTTAGGTTATCGCCGGAGGGGGACGAGACAACCTGGATTTGTAGCATGCTCAGTGACGGACAACGAGTAACAGGCACTCCATTTATACCCTTCAGTTATATGTCTCTTGGAAGAAAAACCGGAGAAAATGTGTATCTGTATGTTCAATGAGGGACGCAAACGGGCCCTCCATATGTACAACGTATATCTTCTATTCCCACCATGTCTGTCTCCATCGAGCGTGCCCCCAAATCAATTCCCAACGACGTACATCACTGCAAAGCAATGCATCTATAGTAAATCTGGCGCGCTGTCAGCCTGATATTGTGATCTATTCAGCCTGCGTACTTATTTCGGCGGTGGAGGCGGTGCGCCTGGTTTCTTGACCCCAGTGGTGTCGTAGGCGCCTCGTTCGGGAATGTCCTCCTGCTCGCTATTCGAGCGAATCATCTGGCCGAGTTAGCCTTGAGCAGCAAGAATCATAAGGGCTTACTTACAATGTACGAGAATGGTCTTGAAGTAATCAAGAAGGTCCACGATTTTGCTGACCATACTTCGACTTGCGGATTGAAGTAACTTATAGACCTACCTACAGTTCTTAGATAGCTAAGAATGCAGTAGTTAAGGTCTTCGGTCTCGATAACTAAGCAAGCCGGTTCGCCGACGGTTCAACAGTAGTATTCTCTAGCTGCTATGTACCATCACTAGACTGCCGCGAGTCGAAGGCCCTTCGTAGAATTACCCCCGAAGTTCCCAAGTTTGCAGCATCATTCAGAACATCTTTGTTCGCCAGAAATAGTTTTGATCCACTCCCCGTCAGTCCAATTATGGGGTTACTGCCGATCGCTCTTAGGTTGCGCAGGACAATCTTCCTTCCTACAGGGCACTTTCATTGCCTGTGGTTTGTCGGTAATATTTGGGCAATGCTCCTTAAAGCAGGATAACTTTCCCCCATATTCCGTACAGCCGCAACCGTATGTGATAATGAGTCTCCAGCACATTCTGAAGACATCGTCAGACAGAAGTAATAGTGGCTCAGGAAATACCCACATTGCAGTCTGATAGGGTATAGGCACGGGAGATAGTCGGGGAAATAAGAGCAACTGGAGATGCGAAGGCGAAAATCAAGAAGCAGTTTCGAGCACGGCGTAGGATAGTGATTGCAGAGCAAAGGCAGTGGGGAAAGATAAGAATCCGAAATCTTATACTATTAGGAGAAGGCCATGAACGGATATCACACTCGTCATCGAGCCGCGCTACATACACCAGAGTCAGAATTTGAACATCCGCTAGGTCTGGATCTTAGAGAGATAGTTTAATGAATCAAGATACGGCTGCAGTTCAACATTATCCGTCTTCTGAGGCATCGCTAACGGTGAGAGGTCGGAACTGCCCAACCGCGCGTCACGATGCAGTAAAGGATTAGAATTACATCCAAACACTCCAGATTCGCGGGTACTATTCCTAAACAGTCAGCTACCAGTTATACTCTGGTGTTTGGAAGTCACCTTGATCCTGATTGAATCTCAAATTCACTAATTTGCGGCGCGGAGCTACCTGTCGAGCCTGAGTTCTGTATGTGAATATTGAATTCAAGTGAGTGGCGAATAAGCATACCTCTGGACCTGGTCCCTGCTGGTCCGTTTCGAGGTACGTCTGCACGCTGAGGCGTTGGCGGACAGGGTGTAAATGATGTTGTAGATTCATCTATGGCACTCCCCAGATTCGTGCCGCATGCCTCATCAATGATATCCTCATACAGCTCTGGTTTGTTGAGATAACGATTCAAAGAAAGGATGGAGTCCTGGGACTCCGGGCGTTGATTCCCGGGACGCGCGTTGCGTGGGACAGCGTTAACCGGCGGTTCCTGAGAGTGGCAGTCTTTGGCTCCTTCGCTCGAGGTTGATGTAGGTGCAGCTTTTGGCCCACGAGAACTAGCCGACTCACTCTCAGTAGAAAGGAGGGGAGGCCCTTGCCCAGGCTTGCAGCTGCTATGTAGTTGGAAATTAGTAACTGGTCTTTACTCTTAGTCTCTGAACGCACCTTAATCTGGTTTCGACTTTAGGATCATATCGGAGCTGATCGACCAGTCCCGGGGGCTTAGACACGGGGACGTCCTGGTGGAATTGTTGAGAGGCATGCTGGTAGTAGGATTCATCGAATTGACGCTTCTCTCCACCCCAGATAACTGCGAGGACTTGGGACAAACATCCCTGTCGCTCTTCGCGATCTTGGTGAGGCGCCTTGGGTTTGAAGCGTGGCAAAAGAGAAGTGAGAATCCACATTTCGAAACCCATGGCTAGATTGTGGACAATGCAGGAAAGAGCCCAGGGGCAATAGCAAGGCTACTCTTATACATATTGATCACAGCTCTTTGGCGAGCTGCGAGCTGCGAACTGCTGATCTACTAGTGTACGACGACTAGCCCGAAATCAGTGAGCAAACAAGCCAGCCTGATTTATTCGCATCAATCATTACTCCATCAGAATAATCTTTCAGGGGGGGCACCGCTATTGACCTAGAACAGAAATGTGCTGCAAAGGTTCATGGATTTGACAAATCCACGCATACATGGTTTGTTACCGAGCTCGGATCGCAGGAAAGTCTCGCGTCACAAATCTAATGCTATTTGACTTTTTGCGGCGGTCGGATCGGACGCTCAAGAATGTCTCTCCAGAGCACCCATGGCCGGAGGTCGGTGCGGCTATGCATCACGCAACTATGACAAGGCTGGCCATCTTTATTCGATATTAAACCTAGATAAGCCAATCCTGTATGGTTGTCTACTGCCTAGTCTAGCCTCATTAGAAAAGTCATTTGACAAGTTGGTGCATTCGACGAAATTGGCCTAGCTTCTGTCACGACGATCACTTTCGCTGGCCGGACAATCTGTCAACACTTGATGCTATTGGACTAAACGAAAGCCATATCTCTCGCCCTTCAACTCAGAAAACGCATCGCCCTCGGCCAACAAATTTCCCAGTGGCCTCTTGATTCGTGCATTGCTTGCAGCACAAAGCTCATTCCGCAGGCTTCGCAGGCTTTACTACATCAGTATACCGACTGAATGAGCATGAGGAAGGCGTACTTTAGAAACAAAGGGAATATCCGCTTCGCACTGCGAGTACTTGGTTTGTCCGGACATATTGTGGGTGCCACACTTTGGGCAGTTCATGGTCACTGAGCGAGAATAAGCGGAGAAGACTGCATGCAAGAAAGGCTCGGTATGAGATTCGGGATGAGATTCGATGAGGGTTTGGTCACTGAATGTTTAGCATTCATCGGCGAAGAACAGGTCTTAAATATCCCCATCAGCAACCCCGGCGTCTTGAGGTGTCTCTATGACTGACGCATTGACCCTCGCTACGCATGACCCAGACACAGGTGGGACCCGTAGTTACTTAGTTAAAGCCGAACAGGGGTTAGACAGGCGGTCTGGAGGTTCGATGGCTTTCAAGGTCAAACGTAGTCGTGGAATGTTGTTTTCGTTTTTGTTTATTTTTCCTACCCCTCACGGCTTCAAACTCCCTCCTTCCAAGTCTAAATCTTCTGTTCCTTTACCTCTTCCCACCCACACCAACGGCCTTCATTTGTCAAATTTGCAAAACAAGAAAATGTCGGAACCTTCAACACGCGGCGTCGCGGAAACAGGATCACGGTCCGAAGAAGGGTGCCCTGCCTGTAGCTGGACCAAAGCTAAGCAGGATCGCTGCGGCTATTCTAGTCATGTGAAGCTCTTCTACGGTGCGAGCAATCGAGGTGCCTGGGCTATCGGCTCGGCAGTTATACGCAAAGAACGGCCGGACCTCCAACCGCGCAATGAGGTAAAGAACATTGAATTTGTGAGGAACATACAAAGATTCCGGTACCGACTGTTCTAAAAGAGGGGGCTGACGACTCACGTCGATACTTCGTCCTCACTGAACGAATAAGTGGTGAAACCCTTCAAGCCGCATGGTCGACACTTTCCAGGTCTCAGAAGGAGAATATCGCAGGACAAGTGGCGGATTGCATACACCAGCTTCGACGCTTTCAATCGCCGGTTATGATGAGCGTGGATGGTGGCCCATTGTATTCAGGATGGCTTTTTCTGAACGGCAGCGAGACACCTCACGGCCCGATGAAATCCGATAAGGAAATGGAAGAGTCCTTGGTCTCGTCTCTAAAACATATCCCGAAGATAGCCTCCTCTCGGTTCAGTCGTCGCCTGCCCATGTGTGCACCATATACGCTTACCCATGGCGACCTGAACATTGGAAACATTGTTGTCAAAGATGGAGAACTAGCTGGTATACTTGTCTGGGAGTACGCTGGGTATTTCCCGGTTTGGTGGGAATACGTGGCAACGAAAATTGGGTTTGACGAAGATGATGCGGAATGGAAGGCCCTTCTTAGTGAACACCTCCATCCCTTCGACCAAGCCGCAGGGTTGGATTTCTATTCTTTGTCCAAGACTTGCAACTTAGATGAGCGAGGGCAAACCCTCCTTAACCTCTTAATCAATGAAAATAAATGATCATTGCTCTGCGTCCAACTCGTTCGCTCGCAGCGAAATTTTATTTGGACATCCGTAATAACGTTGCTTCCAGGCGCCAAAACGGAAAGGGCTTGGCGAGCTATCTGTTTGGCGCTTATGGGTACAAGTACCCCGCCATCAATCCCCTATCCTTTCTTCGTACCTCAGTCTGTATCTGCGGACCGAAAATGGGTGTACAGAACAGCAAACAGGTTGCGGACGCAGTTATCGCTGCTTGCCAGCAGCAAGGTACCTCTGGAAGGATTGACTGTATTATTTCTGATGTAAAGGTGAGACCCGGTTGGGCAACTCCGCGCTGTACACACTGACAGATTCAGTTCCGGACCCAACTTTCTAGCCTTTTAGCAGAAGTTCCCTCCTCGTTCAAACGATTTATCTGCAGCACACAAACGTCACCAAAAGACAAAACAGAATATGGAGCGGACGACATAGTGCGTCATAAGGCTTTTCACTCCCTATGGATCTCGTCGGGACCGCAACTCGATCCAAACCTGGGGCCAGAACTTTTGCGATGGTACAAGGAGCCGAGGACAATTTTTGTAGGCTCTGAGGGTACTCTAAACCCGTCACCAGACTCTTCACTTGCTTCTTTTCTTGCGTCTGTCTATCTCTTTACAAAAGAGAAGAAAACAGTCGATAATGTTCGTCGGAGGCTGTGCCTTATCGCACTTGCGACTCTACTTGATAAGCTCGAGGGCGTCTATCTCACCAACTCGTTAGTTGAACGAGTTGCCGACATTATTGACCCGGAACGCGGAAAGAACCAGAAAGCAGAAGTCCTAGAGGGGTTGAAGTCATTACTGGGAGCCGCAAGTAGGTACCGATTACTCTCCGAAGAACTTGGAATCGGCGAACTTTGCTGCCTTCCGCCTACTACTAGCGATAATCTGTACGTCTAAAGCAATCCATTTGCGACCAAGCTAACACCAGGAGATGGACGGCTTATTTACCAAAGTCCGGGAAAGTGCATGATGCATGTGTGAAATTGATGTTGGACAAGGGTATTCGGGAGCTATCCTCAACTACCATCAGCCCAATAGAGCCTGTTACTGTTTCGCTGGCGGCGGCAAAAGTTGTTCAATTCTGGAGAGAGAAGCTGGATCTGTTTGGTCTGCAGTACACTCAGCCTGAGCCGCACCTCAGTACGCTAGCTTTGTGTAATCCACAACAATTCCTTTTTGCTCACATTGACCAGGTCCTTCCAAGCCTGGTAGAAACCAGAGCGGTATAACTTTCAACACCTCTTCGTCCGTGCAAACAAGAAAACGAAAACGTCAATGGCAGGTTCTCCAAAATGATATCCACGAGCAACAGAATCCCTGTGTTAGCATCCTGCACCAGCCTCCCGATGCCATATCTTGCAACAGCTCTGGGAGTAATCCTAGAAGCGTGCGGTCGAACCGGAATTCGGTATCACATACACATACGTGCACGCCACTGACAAGTCCTGGAAATGATTGTCAAAGTACATTATACAAGGAAGGCAATGCTAGACATCAACATGAGGCACCCTCGCAGCCGATGCTTACCAATTATTCTCTGGAGTCCCCCCGTCATCAGCCTGAGCCAGGCCCAGGACGGCAAATCCGCAAGGCCAGTTTCATCCAACAGACAGCACCGCAGCCAGCCACAGTATCACAAAATGCAACGTGGAGAACCGAACCTGCGGTGGCTGGGCAAGCATCCGGGACTTTCACCGAAGTATCGAGGCAAACAAATATATTCATATCAACAAGCCCACTAGGTCCAACCAGAAGCGAGGCGAATCATAGCCAGATCTCCACCGTCTGTCCATCATCTCCTTCCGAGCGTCCAACTGTGCCAGCTCCTCCTGAACTCAGCACCGCCCAACAAGGACCTCATTTTCGCTCACGGGCGGGGAGCGACGAAGATGTGTCGGGTATTTTTCGCATTGTACGTCAATCCGTTCAACGAGCAAATGATCCGGTCGCCGAGGTACCTAACAACGCCCATATCTTAGAGCGTGACTCTACCACTTACAACGACGCTTCTGTCTCTCCTGTTCTCCTTCAGAGTGGAGGTCTGTTTTACCACCCATATATGCCACAACCCGAAGCGGCAGACGCCTGGCTTGCCGACCAACCCTCTAGCGGAGGCTTGTTCTACCACCCTTATATGCCACAACCCGAAGCGGCAGACGCCTGGCTTGCCGACCAACCCTCTAGCGGAGGCTTGTTCTACCACTCTAGTATGCCACAACCTGAGGCGGCAGACGCTTGGCTGGCTGATCAAAGCTCCCGTGGAGCCTTGTTTGACCATCCGTCGACTAATATGCCACCATCGGAGGCTGCATGGGTCGCTGCATCAACGATACGCTCTGAGGGGCACTCTACTCTTCAGCCGGCCAGCAGTATTACAGGTGCTGTTATTGCTAATTCGTGCACATCGCAAGATTCGCAGTCACTGCCGTATGTTAGCTCCAAGGAAATCCAACAAAATGGTGCTATCCAGCATATATCCAGTCCCTTCTTCACTCAGGGACGGAGTATCTTGGGGCGAGAAAATATGGTTTTCGCCATATGAAGGCTGCTTGTTTCTGTGGGTTGGAAATATATATATATATATACAATGGTAAGCTAGCCAAAGAGCATATTAGAAAATATGGAAGTCGTCATCCGATCATGGCATATTCAACAGAACAAATAATGAAACACCACCTCCTCCATTACTTAATTGTATGTTTTCAGCTCCTGGTATCAAGACATATTCCCCGGGGTATAATGCAGCCTTCGCAGCCAGTCTGGGAAGCCCATTATTTTCATCCACGTATTCCAAGCCAATAATCACCAGAACCTTCCCTGGAAACGGTGATTCGAGCGTACCGGTCTTGCGAGTCCAAACTATCGGGTAGTAGTCGCTAACTTTGCGCCACGGCTCAGCGCCAAACGATATTCCCGTCGCATTGGAGACATCCTCAAGGATATCTTTGTTCTAGCGATCATTAGCCTTGAAAGACATAGTGAGAATAGCAAGTTCCGTACTGAGAGCCAGGATTCCACGACAGGTTTAACGTCCTCCTTGCAGACCGGAGAAATGAATAGCCAGGAATATCGATCGTGGGTTGGTTTCGAGATTTTTGACCTGACTTTCGCCGCCGCTATAACAGCAGCGTTTTCTAAGGGAGATGCAAGAGGCATGGTGGTTTTTAAACTCAAATCCCTATTGTCGTGCTTGCTAGCCAGCATACAAGCATGGTGGTTGCTGAGTGGCATATGCGGGGTTTTCTGAAGATTCGGGCACGAAAGCCTTCATTACCAGAGGCGGTCAAGAACATAATATGCGGCAAAACTATGGAGTCACCTAACGGGCTGATGTCATGTGCAGAAATTGTTGCCTCTGTGTTCACCGCTTAACATGCCTTCATCCGTGGGCGGTAGATCCTGACAGAAAACCACTGAAGCCATCTCGGTCTAACGAGCACAGAGATCGGGACATCTATCTTTGACAATTCGTCCCGCTCCGTACCCATCCCAGAAATAAGCTTACATGATCATGTCTAGTACCCGGTCACCGCATTATGAAGCTCTCTTTCTGGAGGAGGCCGAACTGCGAAAACACGAGAAAGCAAGACAAAAATCTACCAATTAAAACTCGTGCTGTAGCAGCGATGCGTTGTTCTCTGTAAGTCTGGCTCCTGGCTTTCAACGGGGTAACTCATTCAAAGTTTATGGCTGCGTGGACTGGGTTTGGAGTGGAGGGAAACTTTAGCACCGTGGCTACGAAACAAGCCTGCCTACCGCCTCGCTGTGTCCCCTGCATATATGCCCTTATGCCGCCAGCGGATGTAGGATTTCATCACGTATCCAAGGCCAGTACACTTGGCTTGCGTACTCCGCGACCCTTTTGACCAGATCACGAACTTTCAGTATGCCGTATATCGTCCGAGTATCAGTAACAATGGCGCTGATCGGGCCAACCACGTGCTAAAAAGGCGAGTGTCAGTAAACTAGAACCGCCAGGGATCTTCAAGATGCAAGAAATGTTCTCACCACTTCATTGCTAACTTTGTATGCTAGATATATATACCAGTCGTGACCAATAATAGTAAGTCCGAGGCTCGGAAGCAGCCAATTAATAGAATCCTCGCCCTCAGCCCTTACCTGCTCTCCCAATTGACGGACTTTCTCTAAACCGGCAGCAAGCCAGATCGCCAACTGCGCAAGCGCTTCCTTCTTGCCCCCGTCATCTGATTTGACCTCCATGCCTGAGAATAAGAGTATTCGCTTCGTGAAAGCATCTGTTGTTTGGCTTATCTGGTAGCCATGCCCGCCAAGGCTTATCTTGTCATAGAAACCTCGCACCGAGGCATCGCGGCAAGTGAAAGAGAGGGCATAGTCAGCCTTCTTGCTAATCTTGCTTAGAGCGTTTTTGGATCTAGGGAGAAGGCTCGGGTCTATCTGTTGTGACTGCCTATGACGATAATAGGTATTAGAGACGTTCTTTCAACAAACAAGAAGACTCACACGCTGATTAGTTGCATCAGCTGACACCCTTGGATTTAAGAAGTCAAAATAGGCTGCACCACATCCAGTCACCATGCGTTTTCATCTTTCCCGTATATGTCGCATTGGCTCGCATCGAAACATATCTTTTCCAGCTCTGCCCAAAGGTCATCGAGGGCGGCATCGGACAGGGTACTTGAGTCATAGTACGCTGTTTCGGGTATCTCATCGGCGGAAAGGGAGTCGAAGGCACGGATGCGCGACTATACGCCATGAGTAAGTATGATGCGTTTAGAACCACGAAAACGACATACCTCAAGCCCTCGGGGGATTATTTTATGTCCAAATCCGTCTGTCAAACGCTTCCTTAGGACGATTGCGGAATCCGGCGTTCGGCTTACTGTAGGACCGCAAACGACTGGAGGGTCTGCAAGGCGGAGCTGATTCAAAATATCTCGAGTTGGGCTCACCTGCCGCGATGTAGTGGTCGTAGAACGAAGCGAGATTTCTGATGTTATCGTCCGATCATCGGCAAGCCGAGGTCGCTTGGAAGGGCTTGAATCTCGTGGTGTTGCCATTGACGCTCGCCTCTTCTGACGGTAGCCGCTTATCGTGGACAACGGGCTATGGAGGGTAGAAGCGGGAGTCGTGGGGGCCTCAGAAGCGCCTGATAGCTGGTCCAGCCAGTTTTCAATGTCCTGAAAGGAAGATTCTGACATATATTAATAATATGAAGCGTCTTTTTGTCGCAGTTTTCCGTTTGCCGTCGCACTTGTCATCGTGTTTTGCGACAATGATGTGTGGGGATCAAACAACTTCGTGGAACAGTCGCGGATTGCCGCATACTGCATTGCTGGCGGTTTCCCCTCGCCCTAGCTTTTGGCACGTGTTTCCGTTGTTCGGGTAACAGACCTTGCGCCACAAGTATGCCTCTGTATGTTTCAGTCATCAACGCCACAGTGGCTGATGCGAAGAGCGGATATAGCCTAATAGTCGCTTGATAACGCACTTGGATAATATTCTTGTTCTATGGAAACATCCCAGCTCGCTCCTTTATTCTCCTATGGACAAAGACATATATACCTTGAGCAAGGAAGCTTTAAAGCATTCCTCGAAAGGCCCACCTGGCATCTTTGAAAGATAAGGGGTTCTTAAACTCCACCCTCGCGCCCTTGCCCCCTCCTTCCTGCTTTCCCAGACTTCAGTGATGCTTTCAAGCCCACACCCTTGCCTCCAATTCCCTCGAGATCCCAACGCGAGAAACATTCAACATCCTCGTTGCCACAACATTCTTTTCTGCTACTTATGCCGCCTACTGCGGTCAAGTCAGTATCGACGTCCCCACACGCTTCTGCGAAACGCAGACGGGCCACCATCCTCTCATCAGATGAGGCATCCGCGCACTCACTATGTGGTACCTTACTGCTAAACGTGACGGACAGTCCTGTCCAAGCCGGTACAAATAAATTGAGAACCCCAAAAAATGGAAGCAAACCTTATCGACAAATCATCCATCCACACCCATAACTTACTGTGCGACGTTCCTTTGTTCACCTGCAGGCTGGGCAGCGACTCGACATGTTCCCACTGCATGTTACCCGAGGAAACTACGCACTCTCCTTGCCCATATATTCCGCCGTGATTTCTGGGAATGAGGTGAATTGAAAATCGCTAATTTCCCCAGGTACTCCTACAACCCTGTGTTCAAGTCTGCGTCCTTGCAACTTTTGAATATGGATGGAAGCGTTAGAAAACCATTCTTGCGGCCGTTGCGACCGGCGCAAGCAATGTCTCAAGTTGAAATGACGATTCCAAGTGAACCAAAGCGGAGCCGCCAATCCACCGCCTGTACATCCTGTCAAAAGAAACGGAAGAGGGTGGGTGAGTTTATAGATGCCATGGACTCTTTGAGTAACATGCTATAGTGTTCCGGGTCACCGCCTTGCGACGTTTGCAACGCTCTCGGCATTCAATGCGTTTTCGATCCCTCAAAAGACAAACGCCGGAAGCTTAATGGTCAACGAGCACATGAAACGGTCTCGAGACTCGTGAGTCTCCTACAACAGGGGTCAGATAGAGACCTTGGTCTACTGAGGGAAAGCGTTAGGCTGTGCGATTCTCGTGAACAAGCCATGTAAACGCTATCATTATTTCTTTCATCGTTTTCCGGCCCATACGACACACAACGGCAATAGATACAGGTGATCGCAATCCACAAAAAGCGAGGCAACGGCATCTCTGGTGCCCGAATAAATGATTTTTGCGGCATTTTGGAGGGCATGGAGAGCAGTAGCAGATCATAAGTGTATTGGAGATAGTCTAACCAGGGACGCAAGTGCTGTAGTGAATCAAGGAAAAAGGAGAGGTAACCATTGGTTAAAGGACCTCGTTATCCTTGAGGGGCTGGTGGGAGCCGACTGAATGGCCCGCAACATAGTACTGGACTGCTCAATGTATTGTCTCTATGGACGGTTTAAATAATAGCCAACCTGTGATGAATATATGTACCGAGGTAAGAATTGCCATCACGGTCTATGTACTCAAGCTGATATGATGTGCCCACCCCCCCCAAGCCCACAGAACATAGAATACTCGGCTTTGTATCTGGTAGCGAACTCACCGTACTCCTTGATGCTGTATTTAATCAGCGTGTTATCATCTTCATGGTCATCTGCTATGAGTACAACAGTCTGCAGAGCAGGCAAGATGGATACGACCATTGAAGAAGATAGGTTCCAACCTTCCCACTCTATATCCTCGACAAGAAGATTCCTGAATGAAGCAAGGGAATTCCGGTAGGATTCTTGCAGCTCCTTTAGAAGATCAGAATTGTCGGTAATATCGCAACTCAACCAGAGAAGGTCCTGGCGCGGGTTCAAATAGAACGAGCGTTCGGGCAGATCCGGATGTTGGATCAAGATATACTTTCTTAAACTATGCATGCGAGATTCGTGACATATCCAGAGGGCGATCGGAGGCGGACACTCTTCCAATGGGGACCGTGTCTCTAAGAATCTCGAGCTAGAATCACTCTGCAAGAGTGCGTCAAAAGAGCCTAGAGGACGAAGGATAGTGAATTGCTTGAATCCTGGTGTTTCTCGGTCGTCGTCATTACTGTCATTGGCTTCCTCAATCTCATCAACGACTTCCCCGGCCGTAGCGTCGTCGAATTTCTCCCATGATGCAGCTTCGATGACCCGTGCTGTAGGCCATGTATTCTCCCAGATCATTAGTCGGAGCTCCGTTGGAAGGGAGCTAAAGCCAATCCGTAGAGCACTCTCCTGGTCTTCTAGTCTTCGGCGTTTGTGGCGAACTGGGTCATCTCCTTCAGAGGTGGTATTCCTAAGATCTTGGTTGACAAGGTCAGTAACGGATTATAAGTGCATCAGAGATAGTCTAACCATGAACGCAAGCAGCTGTGGTGGATTTAGCCCCGTCCGTTGTGGGTGGGCTTTTTGAGGATTTTGTTTGTGCTTGGCCGCATGATCTGCTATAAGCGAAGGGTGTCGGACAAAAGTTCCTGGTTAGCGGAAGTATCGTTCCTTGCGTGGACCGGGACAGGGGTTCAATGCTTAAGGCGCTTGAGAAGGTATGGTGGCGGCACGATTGAATCCGGTATAACTTCAGGGCTGTGTTTGTGTCCTTTCGCAAAGAGCGGTTTGGAGTCACGGATATGCGGGAGATCCCTGGCGAATCAGGAAGAGTGAATGTCAACCAGCCACTGTGGCTGACTAGTCTTGGCGCCCATGCCTCTATTATTTTCGCGATTCTCCCGACGTTTCGCCAGTCTTCTTCATCAACTACCCTAGGCCTACCGCAAAGAATCTAAGGTCATCTTTGTATTCTTTCTCAAGGATTTTGCTCGAGGGAAAATTATCTTTCCCTTTATTGACCCAGTCATGGTGCGCGTCACAAAACCCTCGAAAGCTACGCGCTTCAACGCGCGTATCCTGAAGAAGCTTCAAGACGCTATCGCATCAGATCCAGAGGTCGACTTGGTCACAAAGCTGCCAACGGAGTACTCTACTCGATTGAGAAGCATGCGTAACAGCATGAAAACCGACAACAATGACAGTAAGTCCTCGTTCTTTTGTATTTAGCCTTTTCTAACGACGGTCCCCAGATACCATCGCACCTGGACGCCCTACTGATGAAGATATAAGGGCGTCTCTTGATGCGTCTGCGCCAGTTGAGACGATTTATCCTCTCTCGAGGGTAGTCCTTGATTTAATAGAGGACGTATCCCAGACTTCCGGCCTAATCTCAGACAGCTTCTCGGAACGACTGATAGCGTTGATGGAACGGAGTCAAGTCATCTGGAAAGGTCCATCTGCTACTCGAAAAATGGTCTTTAAGTGCAATGCTTCCATTATTCTGAAAGCTGTTCGAGATATGACCGACTTTACCGAGTACACAAGTCTACAATACCTTCGGCAGCAAAGACCTGATGTACCGAATCCAGAACCTCTGGGCATGCTACGGTTCAATGGCATTGTGCTTATTTTCATGACTTACCAGCCTGGCGATACCCTTACGACTCTGTGGCCGACTCTGGATCAAGTGCAAAAAAGGTCCATCCAAGAGCAGCTGAACAAGATCCTAACAGATCTAAGATCCTTGCCATTTACTCCCGGCACGCCGCTGGGAGGCACGAAGGGCGAAGGCTGCAAAGATGTCAGGAGACATCTACGTCGAAGCAGCCAACCGATCACAACAATCGACGAGTTTGAGGAATTTCTTTCCAAGGGTTACAGGTCGGGCGGTCATGCCTTTGTGGAGTTACTGCGAGAATTAAGCCCGCCAGCCTCATCATGCAAGATTGTTTTCACCCACGGCGACGTCCGTCCAGACAATATCATCGTGAAGCTGACAGAAGACCACGGCTGCATTGTTACTGGGCTGATAGACTGGGAGTACAGTGGATGGTATCCAGAATATTACGAAGCTGCCAAAAGTACCAATTGCCTTTCCCCGTATGAGGAAGACGATTGGTATCTGTTTCTACCAGACTGTGTCTCACCCATGAGATACGCTCACTGGTGGCTCCTTGACCGCGTCCGGGAATCAAGAGTGGTATAGCGATCTAGCTTCGAGTTGTGCGATAAATATCTAAATAATAGCCCCCCGTTTACTCCTAAGTTCCTTCCTTGCTTCCTGATAATCTTCATCCTCTTCGTCTAAAACATAATCTTCCTGCAACTGGTCCAACATCTCTAACACATAATCTTGACAGTCCCATTCGACAGTCTCGTTATCCACCGGTACCGATTTCGCCGTGTCCTTAACCCTCTGGATATCACTGTCGCTGATAGTGCCAACGAAGAGCTTCCCGGTGAAACTTCCAGACCGCTCGGGCTCAGCGTTCACAACGTTACGCTGAAAGTGAGGATGCTGGCCAACAACTTCGAAGATAATGCTAAGAGTATCGCTCTCCAACTGCAGCGCCCAATGCTTGTAGTTGCCGTAACGAGGCCGATAGAAGACGACATAAAGGCTCGGGGCCATTCTCAAGTCACTAAGGTATAGCATTATTAGGGATGTCAATAAGCCAGTCACGAGGTCACCGTACCGTTTTTGGTTTGCGGTTCGAGTGGTTCGATGGTAGACAGCTTTAAGGGGGCAGGCAGTGGTTTATGAACTCGACGAAGAAAACGTGCGGAATAGACTTTTAGCTGCCAAGAGAGAAATGAACGGAAGATTGTGGCCTACTCCAGTGTCCTGGAATCGACGCCAATATTTATATCCTTGCCGCTTGGGCACAAGACGGAGCGGCTCAAATAATATCATGTCAACCTTACCGCAAAGGTCAGTGCACATGCGGCTACAGAGTCGACCCAATAGTCGCAGAGCCCTAGCGCTCTTCCATGATCTGAAACATGGATTGCGGCACTGGTGTTCACGAATCATAAGACAGCGTAGCAATAGTGGTGGAAAACGAGACGGTGTTGCGCATGGACGCTTCGACCTCCGAGGCTGGAGGGGCCAAGACCGGCAAGTTCTTGGCCCCATTGAACTGTCTTGCACGCGATTGGCTCATTTCGGAGTATGACTCATTGCCTTAGCTCGTCCTCTATCATGGACCAATCGATAGCGCAGCCAAGTATCCCCGAACACCTCAGCCTCGAAGTCACACTCTGGGGCAAGCGCTGGGATGTGATACAACTTGCAGAAATCTCATCACCGCGTAATCATCACTACTGAGACATTGGCGATCAGGTCGACTGATATCTTCCAGCACGAGAAGCGATGAAAATAACCTTGGTGGATCCTACTAGGCTGGCTGCTGATGCCTGGACGATGTCTGGACGAGTCCCTATCAGCTGTAGCAGTAACTATCCAGCCAAATCGGGACAAAGCCAATCACTGTGTTCTACCTCTCCCTGTCAGTACCAGAATCTCATAAAACACTCAAGTCGAAGGCTCAAAATTTAAAATTTGATCGACAGCATCGTGACCGGACGGTGTCGCAGCTCATAAGCCACCTCTCCTACAACCTCGAGGCGTCGAAAAACGTATTTCATCTTCACGTTTGTCCCGAAGACAAAGCATGAAGTTCATTCGTTACGTCTCGGCCTCTATTAGTACATCCTTTCGTTCCCAGGCGGCGCTGTCAATCTTAAGTTGCGTGCATACGTTCCAGACCGCTGAGCATTCACCTGCCAAAACAAGATTCTTTGTTCATTTAAACAAAGAACTCAGTCCCACCAAAGAGCATTAAAGCCTAAATAAGAGCAATGGTCCCATCACTGCTTGAAATATGATTCAATCTACATTTTTATTTCTTATTAGCATTCCAAGTTCAGAGGATGGACGCCGACCACCAACTTTGAACTGTTCCAATCATCCTCGGCCCAGTCAGGCCAGTCCAGGCCGGATTTTTCTCCTATTCTTCATGAGTTATACTGTAGAGCGGGCAATATTTTACGCCTCCCGTGATATCCGCTAACGGTCCTTGAGAGTTGACAACCCTTCTTGGTCAACCGTAGCGGATGATCCAACCACCCATTGTAAGCGGCGCCTCTTGATGTACCACAATCCAATCGACAAGCTCTCAGGCCCCACCCTCGCCTCCAAATTCCTCGAGATCCAAAACTGCGAAACATTCAACATCCTTATTACCACAACCCTCTTCCCTAATACATATGCCGCGTACCCCGGCCGAGTCGATATCGACGTCCCCACATTCATCCGTGCACTCACCATGTGGTACTTCACTCCTTTTCCTGTCCAAGACGCTTCACTTCTTGCTCCAACTCATAGATTCTCCTCTGTAGGATTGCCACCTGAGCTCCCTGGGCTCCCTGAATGAGCAGGCTGAGCTGCTGTTGAACTTCTTTCTGAATAGTTTGGGAGATCCACTGTTGTAACGCCGAGGGGATGGGTTGAGGCAGTCCCTGGATTTGCTGAAGTGGCTGCGGCGGCGGCGGGCCGGCCACCAAACTCCCGGCATGAGGCTGCGGTTGTGCTATTATTGGAACTGTGAAATTAATTAGTTAGCTATAGCCTAATAGTTAAGTCACCGCATCACAATACCTTGACCGAAATAGGTTGGTGGGATTGCAAACCCCGGGGGAGGTGGCATAGAGGATGTTATCATGAGGCTCGGATGGGAAATTGGATTGGATGGGAAATGACATCTTCGGTTAGGCTCAACCAGGCCGCTACCGGAGTATATAATTGGAAGACTTAAAGAGAGTTCAGGGATTTGAAGCATATAATGCCTGTTTTCTTTGATAACCATAGAAAATCAATGGACGTTTTGGGAGAGGAATAAGGAAGGTATTTATAAGTTTGTAACCAAATCTATTAAACCTTGGCTGTCGCGCAATACTGGATGGCGAATGAAAGGGTTCCAAAAAAAAAAAAAAAAGAATATAATGAGTATCGCATAATGCTTTTACAGGTGGGGGTTGAGATTATCGGTCAAAAGGTGTTCAACAGTCCGAAAAGTGTTCAGGCAGCCAACAAACGTTTGACAGTTCGAACAGTCAAAAAGGGTGTTCAACAATGTTGAACAGCCATCTATCTAGTATTGGGTGGAGACAAGTTTGGCTTGGCTCTGCCCCACGGGGACATAGCTCGCGCCAGAGGCTTCCTCGGTCAAGTACCCTCCTGCCCAGAATTGTGCACATGGCCCGTCGTGTGCATACCAATTGAACATACCCTGAAGAAATATTGGGGTCTTAAAAAGTTCTCTATTTAGTTCCAATGACGCGAATAGGCCACTGGGTCTATTCGAGGAAGGCAGGAGGTAAGAGGCAAGGTGAGCTACAAGATAACGCAGACTGATAACTGGATTTGAGTAACAAGTTGATCTTTATCCGGCCTTTGGTTGATAAACACTTGAAAGCTTAGACAACAACCAAGATTGGAAGCAGGTTCAACACATAAACATAGTTTAGGGTAATTACTTACGATCATCAGGGGCGCACATTCAGGAACCGACGGTCTTCTTAATCAGTCAGCGTTCAACAATGCCGAATGGCAGGGTTGACTGTTTCCTGCCGACCATCTGAGTTTGCGGACGATGCTAGCCTTGTTTGCGTTGCGTTTGTCTGCTAGGTTTATTCTACGACTGTTGAACACTGACCTTGTGTTGAGTGGACTGCGATGGCGTGCGATGGCGCCGAGGTGGGCCAGGTGGATCCACCCAGTGGAAGAAGCGGGACTCGAGCAGGGACAAAGTGTTCAGCACTCGGGAAGGTGGGTCAGTCTGTCTGCGCTGGTTAGCCATGTGGGTCGTTGGTGGATTCTTTCCTGCTAATTATCTACGCTGATCAAGATGTGTTCAACTCTTTCTTTGCTTGTCCGCCTAGACAAGCCCTCCACTAGCCGAATCTACCTGACCCACCTTCCGCTCAACATAGTCAGTGTTCAACAGTCATCAGCAGACAAAAGCTGTGCAATAAATTTAGCATACAACCGAGAATGACCATCCAAAAGTCTACCTTGCCTTAATACCCACAATATCAGCCAGATCCCCGCAAAGTCTGGCTAGATGTAGTAGAAACCAAGGTTGGTCTTGATGTTCAATAAACAAAATTGTCGGTCCGCCTTGATATTCTAAAGAAAATGGTTTGCGGGCATCCCTTTCAACTGTTGAATAGCACTCAGCCCAGGTCTCTGAACACGGCTGAATGGCCCATATGGCTAACAAGGGCAGATAGATTGATCGAACCTTCCCTGAGTGCTGAATACTTGTCTCTAGTCCACTGGCCGAAGCTACCTGACCCACCTCGGCCTTGTCGCAGTCCGCTCAACACAGTCAGTGTTCAACTGTCATAAGCGGACAAAGGCTGCGCAATTAATTTCAGCATGCAACCGAGAATACGACCATACAAAAGTCTACCTTGACTTGATACCCAAAATATCAGCCAAATCCCCGCCAAGTCTGGCTCGATGTAGCTAGCAGAAACCGAGATTTGTCTCGATGTTCAATAAACAAAACTGTCGGTCTACCTTGATATGTTAAAGCGAACGGTTTGCGGGCATCCCTTCCATCTGTTGAACAGCAGTCAACCCAGGTCCCAGGACGCGGCTGAACGGGATTGGATCGAGTATGCAGTTTTGTGGTTCGTATCCATCCTGAAAAGAGATAAATGGGAAAGTAAACTGCTAGCTTCTTGGCAAGTCTCGTCTGATTTCTGGGGTACATCACGTGAATCGTTTGGCACAATTCACCCGCCGAGTCAGGTTCGGTTTCTTCTCAATTGATAGGCACCAGGAAAACTTTAGCAAGAGCTTTATCTTATTAATCGCTAAGTAATAACTAGCACCTTCTCTCATGCTTTTCATCAGATAAGTAAATCACGGCCATGGAAAACACTCCCAGTCTGGACTGCACCCCGTCAACCTTGGCTACTTTCGCCTTTAGCGCCAGCAATGCACTGTACCGCACGATGGACACGTTCCAGTCACCTCCAACATCTGTCCGGGATATTTTACGAGGTCTTCGAGCTTTAATGGAGGTTTTGGGCCCGCTTAGCGATACATGCGGAACAGCTATCGATATTGATTTAGCTGCACTTCAATTTATCTTATCACGGTGCGGCATCGCTTGTAACGAGTTCATGGAGGAGATTAGGAAACACCTGCCTTGCTCGGATGATGGGAGTGTCAGCCCTCAAGGTTTGGCCAGATTACGATACATGGGTGGTAATATCGTCATTCTCAACCACTTGCTGTCTGGGTACAAGTCAGCTTTCGAAGTCACTCTCACATCCACACATCTGTAAGTGATAACCGAGACTTGAACTCTTGTTGTAAACCTTGGGTGTTATAAATATCAATCTAGTATTCTGACATGAACGGTCTAGCCGCCGCCAGCCCTTCGTTACTGTTGTAAGCCTCGAGAGCTATAAGGACCTTAT
>CDMC01000005.1:1931715-1950632 GCA_001511075.1 Aspergillus calidoustus | reverse complement strand
TGAGCGAAGTCGTTCGGCATACCTGGTATCTGGGATTCACGTCGTTCGGGGGCCCGCCAGTTCATTTCCAGATCTTTCACGCGCGGTTCGTCGAGAAGGAAAAGTGGGTTGATGAACAGACGGTAGGTACTCTTTATCTGAATAGTATACTGTGGGACTAATCGGTGTAGTACCAAGAACTCTTCGCCATATGTCAAGGTCTCCCATGACCAGGGTCAACAAAGATGTTGTTTTGCTTGGCTTTGCTCCACGCGGGGTTTATCCCAGCCTTGCTTGCATTTTTCTTCTGGTCGTATGTGTATACCTTTATGCAGCTCTTGTGATTTGAGGTGATGTACTTACTAATCCGCTAGTCTCCCCAGCGCAATCGGCATGTATGCACTCTCTCTTGGCGTGCAACGGATCGATGAAACACTGCCCGCTCCGGTCTACGCTCTTCTCTCCGGCCTAAATGCCTCAACCGTAGGCATTATTGCTCTTGCTGCTGTCCAGCTAGCTGAAAAGGCCATCCGAGATAAAATTTCACGAATCCTTGTAATCTTTGGCGCATGTGCTGGCCTCTGTTATAGCGCACTTTGGTATTTCCCTGTTCTTATGGTTGCTGGTGGTGTTGCTACTGCGCTGTGGGATGGGTTGGTGTATCAGCAAATTCTGAGAGCGAAGAGTGCGTGGAAAAATAGGAATCGGCAGCCCGAGCCGGAAGGTAATGCTCCCGATTCCACGGGCTTGGGGGATACGGCTGCAAGGAATTCAGCTCGGGTGCCGGGAATGGAGATGCTGCGAATAAGAAACCAGATGCGGGGGCTTTGCCGCAACAACAAACTAACACCCAGGCTTCAGAAGGAAGGGAAGGGCAGTCACAGGACCATGTGATTCGTATTCGTGTTGGGATTATGATTGTTGTTTTCTTCTTTGGTATGTCCCATTGTGGATTTGGAATGATGATGCATGTGAGCTAATCCAGAGCCCGCAGTGTCCTTTATCGCCATACTTGTCTCCAGAGCCAAAGTTTCACTACCCCCTTTGGTCCTTGATCTCTTCGCAAATATGTACCTCGCCGGCACTGTGATATTTGGCGGTGGCCCAGTTGTCATCCCCTTACTCCGTTCCTACGTTGTTGACCCAGGCTGGGTCTCCAGTCGAGACTTCTTAATCGGCCTCGCTATNAACCTTGGGTGTTATAAATATCAATCTAGTATTCTGACATGAACGGTCTAGCCGCCGCCAGCCCTTCGTTACTGTTGTAAGCCTCGAGAGCTATAAGGACCTTATCAAATCTGCTAAATCGGATCTCGGATACTCTCTTGAAAGACTTGAGGAAATAATAGGCTCAAAGATTGACTTGCACACACATGGGCTTCGGGAGCTCAAGGAGCAGTTATTAAGCATGAAAAAGTGCCTTTAGATCTGTGACCATGCCTTTGACTCTATTGATTTGATCAAAGTCAAAACAGGAAGAAACTTACCACGTGCCTGGATCACACGACCAAACTCTCGGCCTCAAGGAATATGGGAAACGAGATTTTAGCACCTTTAATAATCATTCCACGGGCGACGCCGTGCTGTTTATGGTTTCCACCGACAAGAGAACCATCCATGGGAGCAATAACGCTCTAGGGTGGCGATCACGGTACTTGGTTGGCCATGTTAATTGATGATAGCGTTCAGCAAGTATCGCAAGATTTTGCTTGGATGAATGTTGGACATCTTGAAAAACGAGAATCATCTGCCCGGAGCAATACCTCGCTTACAGCTGATAATAAGCCTTCGTGCCATCCTGGACCGGAATACATCAAGCGGTACGGGCAAGGCTCTGTTTTATCTCAAGGAGTGCCAACAAGCCCTACAATCTAAGCGGGCATTCGGTGGAACATTTTATTTTCAACTAGCTTGGACACTGCTTATACGCTTTCTGTTTATTTGTACTTTTCTTTTTACGAGTTCCTATTTTTGCGGTGGGCTTGAGGGGAGTCGATGAAGAAGTCCGGCGAAGTCTTCGGAGGATCGCGAAAATAATACTCCGTAGAGGCATGGGCCAAGACTCGTCAGCCACAGTGGCTCGCTCCTGGCATCCACTCTTCCCATCGCACCTTTTGTGCTCTGTTTCTTCCAACTCAAGCTTTCTCTTGCTTCAGCAGTGCGCTCCCAAGACAATAATGTCTTCCATCATAAACCGTATGAAAATCGAGACGCTACTCGACCCCTGTCATCAATCTGGACTATCAAATAGCCCGCCCGGCCTCCATCTCGCGCCTTCGTCGAACGCACCAGTTCTTCCACTCTCGCCAGCGGAGTTAAATAGTGGACCCTTTAAAACTCCAGGATGTCTCCAGGATGTGAGCTTTCGACGCAGATTGGAGAGGCCTGATGCGCACGATGCGCGGCCGAAAAGGCCACTTCCCAGAGTCTCCAAAAATAACACAGTCTCTCGCCCTCCAGCGATGACGAAAAGACTCCAAATTGCCTGCCCATTGAAGCGCTGCCTCAAAGCATTCTCTGATAACCGTGAACTTCGAAAGCATTACACGAAGGCTCACCTGCCTTCATTGAAAGACGAGTGTAACTTGCCCATCCCCTCCCCCTACACTACTTCTAACATCTAGTAGTGTTGGTCCAATTGGATTCTAAACGCAGCGACCAAGGAATTAAAAAGCCTGTAGTTTCTACGAAACAGCCACCAAAACTGTCTGTCATTAGCTTAGAGAAGATGAGCTCTACTTTAGCATGCTCTACTTAGTGTTAGATTAAAATTAGAATTGGTCGTCCGAAACGCTGGGTACTTCTGGCTATTAGGCCAATAAGCCGATATATATATATCTGGTAGTTAGCAAGCGGATTGTATCGGAGTGTCGAGAGCATGTGGCCAGGCGACCCGATAGACGTTATCTTGCCAACCCATCCCTTTTCTTCACGCTTTGCACAAACGCATCATGGCGGGTGACACCATCCTCCAATCGTACCCCAGGCACCCGCAAATGACTGATAGCCTACGGCTCGTTAGAACGATTTTTCGAGCGGCGAGGGTCCCTACTTGTTACTACCGCCCATGATCTCTTGGATGATACACGGCAGACAGTATGGAATCCATCCGTTGTCGTTAACCGGGTTCGGGGCGGACCAAGCCGCTCCGCAACCTCCTCATAGCTCTCTGACGCACTGATTTCAATTCTTCCGAATTGAGCCGGCCTCCGCGTTTCTACCTCAGGAATCATCGAGGTTAGCAAGCGGTGTCCAAACTCCTTTGGGGGTTCACGCCATCCTACGGAGAAGAAAGACCTCCCAGCTCCGCGAGCCCCATCCCTGGCGGAGAAGGGAAGCCATGCATCGGTTCGCCCACAACGAGCCGTACCGATAGTAGTCCAGGGTCTTCGCGTCATAACTCCGCCCGAGATATCGTTCCATCATGGTATCAACTGTGTCGTTGGCTACTGTCCCGGCGCCGAAGGGAGAGTATAAACGAATCCAGCTCCTTTCTCCAGCGCGGTAGCTGGGAGCGCTTCTGGTGGTGGTGTGGTGTCTCACCTGGTGGCTGCCAGATGATGAAGTGAATGGGAGCCGCGTCGGTCGACTGAGGCACTGGTCCTTGGTCCGAATAGGGCGGAGCAAAGGACCCCGAAAGGCGCTGTGTCTCGAGGACCTGGCCCTCGAGATATCGGATATATTCGGCATCGCTGCCCTGAACGTTAAAGCCTCGGCATGATAAACGATATGGATCGGGGAAGGGAGAAAATCAGTTGGGAACGACGGTGGCGGGTGGACTGAACGGCACCTTTCCACGCAGGTTCTACATTGGGAGTGCTGATTACCTGGAAGGCATTAGCATATGGGACTTTCTGGTTGCCCGGTAAAAGGTGCAAGTGAGGTGACATTCTTTATTATCAGTCGGCCCAAAAGCCGAATCAGCTGCAAAGATCTAGATTTAAAATATGTCCAGCAAAGAGAAAAGAAAGTCGACCCTGGAATCCAGCAAGGCGATGGCTGCACAGCAACATCAGGAATGGTGATCGCTAGCTCACACGCAAATTAGCTGGGTTGGGACTTTCCACTCCGCGGTGATGAATCGGAGGCGGAGGCCATGTTTGCGTCCCAGCCGAGCACAGCAGACTCAAAGGATGTCCTGCCAGGAGCACCAGCAAACTTATCGTACACTCGTGTTTCAATCGAGTTATTCTCACGGGTCGCGGGGCTCTGCGGCGAGTGATCTGGTCGTGACAGATAATTTGGCCCGCGTTCCGAAAAATCACGGACTCGCAAATATCTGAACCAGATGTCCTTTGTAACCTCACTTGCCTCCTCTCTAACTCATCGTCAGTCTCAGCCGGGCGTTTTTTTTGGTTGTTCGAGATCGATATGCTGCAAGGCCCATTTGGTGACTAAAATCTTCCAGCATTGGTAAGGATGGGCAGCAATCGCGTCTTCAATGTTCAGATAGTTGGTGCGTTCGGTATCATCGGACGAACCGCGCTGCGAGGCGTACTAGAGCATGGGCTAAGGCGGTGATTAGCATTCTTGGTTCATCGACCGGGTCATGGAGAGAAAGATGCAACGTACCATCATTTAATAATCGCCAGCAGTCGGCAATGGTTCTCCGGAAGTCTGGAGAGAGGGCGAAGGTAGATTTGCCAGCGACCAGAGTTGGGGCGTAGATAGGTTCGATGGAAGCCCTCAAGCGGTTGCCAGAGCATTGATTTGTCTCGCAGAACCATTCTCGATCCCACGTTGAACGGATTCGACCTGGCTCTGAACGTTCTTGACCTCTTTTGTAAGCTCTTTCAGGTCCTCTTCGACATCGTCCAAACGGTCAGATAAATCAGTCAGAGCCTCCTTAGCTCCGTGCTCGAATCTTTCCACTTTGTGGTCCACCTTTTCAATCTTCCCATCCACTGTTTTTATATCCTGCCTCATTGCCTCTATTTCGACGGACCAAAAACCATGCTCGCTAAACAAGTTGGCGGTATAGACGCCCACCACACCGATCGCAGCGTCGAAGTAGGGAGACTCATTCTGAGCATTTCGAGGGCGTTCCGGGAGCGATATCTCTGGCGCCTGATGTGAATGCTTTCTCGCAGCGTCTTGGAGAGCACGGACAGAGGTAAGAGAATCTAGAGGTGGCGCCGTCTGTCTCTGGGTCAAGCGGATGATTACGTTTGAGAAGGTTGGGGGATCATAAACAGCTATCAGCCGACCAGCGACGATAGCGACGACGTTGGAGAGCAGATTTAATGGATAACAACGATGACTCGGACCAAATTGGCCCAAGTCGAGGGAAGGGAGTCGAAAAAGGGTGAGTGCACGTGGTTGGCTCACGTGAGAAAGATGTTGACTCGATCACTGCCTGACCGCCTAGATGACGCGGCAATTTCCTCGGAAATCGATGCGACTGGAACGAAGTATTCTAATGCCGGCTGTTGCTTGCTCTGCCAGGTGAGCGTATCTCATGGGCGAGACATAGTTGGTTAGAAACAGATACCAATCGTCTTCCTCATGCGGCGATGGGCAATTGGTATAGCCAGGTGTGGCTTACCTTTAGATTTATCAATGCGTGCAACTCCTAATTGTTCGAACCCATAGGCGGTAGATTCTGGCAGAAGCCTACCGAAGTCATCTCGGCCCAATGAGCACAGAGATTGAGACACCAATCCTTCATAATTCATCTTATTCCCGTCCCCGTCCCAGATGTCGACTTTATTTGAGAAGTGTGCGTCCTGTGGCAACGAAACACCCGGCTCCTTGTTCTGTTCAGACCAGTGTCGTCTTGCCGCTTCACTGGCTCGAACTGTGGCACCAGGAGACCAGGCAACTAAAAACAGTTCACCTTCTTTAATTATGCCCTCAAGCCCTGTCGGGAATGATCTAGATTCTCTCACAGCAGAGGAGCCTACTGCCTGCTCTGAGAGCCCAAGAGTTGAGCTTGCCCAATATGAAGACTTCTTTGCTAGGAGATCGGGAAAATGAAAGACATCCTAGAATCTATGAGTTGGAGCAAGAAGTGAAGCGTCTTGGAGAGGAAAAGTAGTAAGGTACCACATGGTGAATGCGCGGATGCCTCATCTGATGAGAGGATGGTGGCCCGTCTGCGTTTCGCAGATGCATGTGGGGACGTCGATACTGACTCGACAGTAGTAGGCGGCATGAGTAGCGAAATATAAAATTTTTTGACTCCTTAATGTTAACATACAGGCACTAGCCGTGGAGTTGCGTGCTAACCTTCTTGATTAGTGGGCTCCTAATATTCCAAGAAAGACTTGGTGGCCGCTGCTCTAGTTGCTGCTGCATATGCTTGCCAAGCTTTATTCTCGTGGCTATCTGCATAATCCATGGATCGTGCTGGGGCTCGAATAGAATCCATCGTTTTGCCAATATAACTATTGCTTCCAGCGGTCTGGCATTCTGCATGGACTACTCCATGCAAGTCGACGCCTCCCCCTCGAGGGGTTTGGCAATAATATTTGCCTTGAGGTGCTGACAAATGTCTTCAACTGCCAAGTTGGTCCGAATCAAGCGGAAATATTTAAGTGCTCTCTCTTCATCAGCCTCGCGTATTGTCTGAATAAGTCCAAGGAGCATTTCGTTATCCTGTTCTAGAGAATCGATCTTGCGCTTTAGTGCGATTTTGCGACGGCTATCCCCCTCTTCGTCAATCACACAATCTTGCCCGCTGCGACGGCAAAAATAGCATGGACTGGCTCCATCACACTATATAGTAATTAGAAGAGTCTCCACGGGATAAGTAAGAAGTCCTACTCTTTGTTTTCGTTTCCGGCATTCTAGACAAGCACTGGATGCCTTCTGCAGCCGACGGTGGAAACTAATANATTACGTTTGAGAAGGTTGGGGGATCATAAACAGCTATCAGCCGACCAGCGACGATAGCGACGACGTTGGAGAGCAGATTTAATGGATAACAACGATGACTCGGACCAAATTGGCCCAAGTCGAGGGAAGGGAGTCGAAAAAGGGTGAGTGCACGTGGTTGGCTCACGTGAGAAAGATGTTGACTCGATCACTGCCTGACCGCCTAGATGACGCGGCAATTTCCTCGGAAATCGATGCGACTGGAACGAAGTATTCTAATGCCGGCTGTTGCTTGCTCTGCCAGGTGAGCGTATCTCATGGGCGAGACATAGTTGGTTAGAAACAGATACCAATCGTCTTCCTCATGCGGCGATGGGCAATTGGTATAGCCAGGTGTGGCTTACCTTTAGATTTATCAATGCGTGCAACTCCTAATTGTTCGAACCCATAGGCGGTAGATTCTGGCAGAAGCCTACCGAAGTCATCTCGGCCCAATGAGCACAGAGATTGAGACACCAATCCTTCATAATTCATCTTATTCCCGTCCCCGTCCCAGATGTCGACTTTATTTGAGAAGTGTGCGTCCTGTGGCAACGAAACACCCGGCTCCTTGTTCTGTTCAGACCAGTGTCGTCTTGCCGCTTCACTGGCTCGAACTGTGGCACCAGGAGACCAGGCAACTAAAAACAGTTCACCTTCTTTAATTATGCCCTCAAGCCCTGTCGGGAATGATCTAGATTCTCTCACAGCAGAGGAGCCTACTGCCTGCTCTGAGAGCCCAAGAGTTGAGCTTGCCCAATATGAAGACTTCTTTGCTAGGAGATCGGGAAAATGAAAGACATCCTAGAATCTATGAGTTGGAGCAAGAAGTGAAGCGTCTTGGAGAGGAAAAGTAGTAAGGTACCACATGGTGAATGCGCGGATGCCTCATCTGATGAGAGGATGGTGGCCCGTCTGCGTTTCGCAGATGCATGTGGGGACGTCGATACTGACTCGACAGTAGTAGGCGGCATGAGTAGCGAAATATAAAATTTTTTGACTCCTTAATGTTAACATACAGGCACTAGCCGTGGAGTTGCGTGCTAACCTTCTTGATTAGTGGGCTCCTAATATTCCAAGAAAGACTTGGTGGCCGCTGCTCTAGTTGCTGCTGCATATGCTTGCCAAGCTTTATTCTCGTGGCTATCTGCATAATCCATGGATCGTGCTGGGGCTCGAATAGAATCCATCGTTTTGCCAATATAACTATTGCTTCCAGCGGTCTGGCATTCTGCATGGACTACTCCATGCAAGTCGACGCCTCCCCCTCGAGGGGTTTGGCAATAATATTTGCCTTGAGGTGCTGACAAATGTCTTCAACTGCCAAGTTGGTCCGAATCAAGCGGAAATATTTAAGTGCTCTCTCTTCATCAGCCTCGCGTATTGTCTGAATAAGTCCAAGGAGCATTTCGTTATCCTGTTCTAGAGAATCGATCTTGCGCTTTAGTGCGATTTTGCGACGGCTATCCCCCTCTTCGTCAATCACACAATCTTGCCCGCTGCGACGGCAAAAATAGCATGGACTGGCTCCATCACACTATATAGTAATTAGAAGAGTCTCCACGGGATAAGTAAGAAGTCCTACTCTTTGTTTTCGTTTCCGGCATTCTAGACAAGCACTGGATGCCTTCTGCAGCCGACGGTGGAAACTAATATCTGTTCGAAAAATGCTATCTCCTGGTTTAGGGGCAATCGCCCTTGGTGGTTGCTGTCTGTCCATCTTTTTATTGCCTCCCTGGGAATTTAAGTGAAGAATAAATACAATCCTCTATCGTTCAAACATAGGCTGCTATTTCTCAAAAGTTCAAAAGGAGGAGATGAAGTGGGATCAGTAGCTGGTGGGTCGCGTCCCCGTGATAAAAAACAAAACACACACGGACTCAAGTTCCACAAGTATGGATCGCCGTTTCCCCCCCGGGACGAATCACCCGGATGTGAGAGTGCCTGAGCGTCCCCGCATACCCGCCTTGGCTCGGCGGCAACAGGAAGGCCAATCGCTTTCCCTCCGCCAATCAGTGCAAGTTAGGCCTCTACATCGCTCGAAACTCGCCCCAAAGAGCCTCGAAATTGACAGAATAACCTTGTTCGATGACAGGGCTTACCACGGGGCTAGGGTAAGCAAGCTATTGCAACGCTGCGTGCGGCGGAAGCACAATAAGTAAAGCTGTGGGGGCCCAAGGCGATTCCGGCATTTAGGTCGACGGGAGTGCAAGCATACTGAATCTTACTAATATGATCTCAGATCGGCCGCATCTTTCGAGAAGGAAAAGTACGAAAAGCGCTACTAGGCCTGTGCATCGTTCCAGTGCACGAGTACAGAAGGCATTGATTGAGAGGGATCCCAGATGCGGGCAAAGACTATTATGCCAATGATCGGCGAGGGTTGATTTTCAAGACGACGATCAGACTCGCGGGGAGATGCCCACGGATAGCTGGGCAGCGCCCTATTCGTTCAGGGTCGCAGCTCGAGAACAGATCAGTAAGCGACGGCTGCACGAAAAATGGGAATATGAGGCTCGCACTCAAATACATTAATAGATATGCCTGTAGCCCACGCTGCTGCTGCAAAGGCGACTGAGACTGTATGCACACCGTCGTCTAGCCAGAATGGAAGAACGATGTAGATACAGTAACAATCGCGAACTCTCTATCGTTGCATGATCCAGCTGACATTACTCGAGTCGAGGTTCGAGTCTGTAGTTATTCGTAATAAGCCCCTCCCTCGGCATTCGCCTCGTTCTCTCGCTCATCGTCCCGTTTTGACCCCTAATTTGCTGCGAGCGGCAGATCCCCCGATTCAGGCGTTCTCCAGGATCTTCGGAAGCCGCCAAATGCCGAAGGGGTGGGTCGTGGATTAGTGGGAAGCGGGTACTTTTGACAGGCAACCTTAACCCAGGGTCATAGCGTAGGGACGGTCCCGACGGGTGAGACTTTCCCAACATGTGTCTTCTAACTGCTGTGTTCGGCCGAGCGATGAGTTTGAGGCTGCGCCTATAAATTTCCTCCCTGGTTCCAGTCCAGGCCAGGCCTGTAACATCCGTCGCACACTGCTCCAGGCTCCAGGCTTATTTTTTTATCACCAGTTTTGGCATGCGGGTCTTTCAGTGTTCGTGGCCCTCGTGCAACAAGGTCGCCGTTGAAAATCATTGTTAATCAACGACTCAAGGCTAACATGAATACTTAGGATTTTGTGCGAAAAGCTGATCTCGCTCGGCATTTCCAAATCCACGTCGATAAGCGGCCTTACGCCTGTTCTGAGCCAGGATGTTCGAAGAGGTTCCATCAGCGTTCATCGCTGAATATACATCAGCGGATTCACACGGGCGAGAGACCATATCTTTGCGAATTCAACACTTGCCAGAGAACATTTAGCGACGTTAGTGAAGCATCTCCCTATGCAATCAATTCTAAAACATACCGTCCCTCAAGTATCCGGCTAATCCGCCGCACCCATAGCCATCAAGCTATTCCCGACACCAACGGTCACACAGGAACGACAGGCCATTCGTTTGTGGTATGCCGCACTGCCAACAGAAGTACGCACTCTCATATGTCTCCCTTTCTTGAAAATACTCGCTAATCTGTATGGTTTCACCAGGTACGCCCGTAAAGGATCCTTAGAACAACACCGTCTCCAACACGAAGAGCGGGACATTGCATTGGAACAACAGCAGCGCCGAGAAGCCCTAGCTCTCGATCTATCCGCATACAGCACGAGTTTATCCCTCACGGTCCCTCCATCGACACCCTCACCTACGTACCTCAACGGCGAACCTATCGTCTGGGACGCCCTCCCCTGCGACGACATAGACACGATACTAGCACGCCTCACACAACCAGCACACCCGAATTCATATCTTATGCCTGGTCACATGACGCCCAACCAGAGTCAGATCGGGATCCACCAGCTCGATCAGCAATATATCGATCTGTCTGGACTGGCCGCCCATCAACCCGTCCAGCAGCCGTTTCACGACTGGCAGTTACCCCCCGCTGCGTCTAAACCGAATCGGAGCTTCCCAAACTACCACATCGACGATAGCTTCATAGCATATAATGACAACAGCTGGCTTTAATAATGGGATAGTAGAGGCTCTTGTTATATTACATGTGGGAGGTCCGTCCAATACGCGCTTCGACGCTATGACATTTCGTTTTTGCAGATTTGTCCCGATAGGCCTCCGTAGTTGCCGCTGCCAAGGAACAGACGATCGGTTCGTAACTATGACATCAACTTCAACATCAACAACGGCGACAACAACAACAACAACAGCAGCCTGTGCAACTCCATCTACAGTTAAGGTCACATTCAACATAATTGCTACAACCACCCAGGGTCAAGATATCTTCCTGGTCGGTTCAATTGACCAGCTCGGAAACTGGGACACAAACCGCGCAGTTGCTCTCAATGCGGATCAGTACACTGATAACAATAATCTGTGGTACATATCCGTGGATCTACTAGCAGGCGTGAATTTCGAATACAAGTACATTCGAAAGCAGAATGGCGGGGTCACATGGGCAAAGGATCCCAATATGCGCTTGACCGCCCCGATGGGATGCCATATTAGAACCGTGGGAACTTATGATACTTGGAGATAGAGCGCCGGGGGGTTAAGGCACATCAAAAGCCTCTGCTGCGCGATGAGCTGCGTATTTAATATTTTATAGGCTTGAACTGCAAGTTGTATCCTGCCGTCTTGCTCCACCAAGTTTTGAATGATTGACACGCTCATCCAGGGAGCTCAGGGAGCATCAGGTGACAACATCCTACAGAGGACAATCTACGAGTTGGAGCATGAAGTGAAGCGCCTTGGACAGGAAAAGGAGTGGAAGTTAGGGCTAGGAAAATAATAGTCACCTTAATTATGAACCGGTGATCCATAATATACTGCACCGCTATTCCTTTGTTGGCGCTCGAAATATTGACGACGGAGGGAATATGCTTTTTATATATTGACGGCTAGACGGCGTCTTCCGAAGAAGAGTAGGCTGTTAGCTGTGAGCTGTGACTAGCAAAAGACAAGAGGCACGAGAGAGCATGGGGGATGCACTTCAAGTAAAGGCGATGCCTACTAACAGAATGATATTCATATGAGGTCAAAAGACCGTATGGACCCAAACTTCGAGAGGGTCTGGATGGTTTGAAGTATGGGACCATCCATGAGTTCATTCTGCAGAGACTTGGATTGTTCCTCGTGTATGCAATAGATACTTCTGAGTTGGACAAACAAGAGCAAGTGATGATCGCGCTTGTTTCTAGGCACCACGGCGAGAATTGGGCTTGTGCCATCGAGCACGCAGCAGTTTTCTGCAGTCATACATGGGCTTTTATCGGCTCGTCGTATCCAGAAAGTGGGCCACTGCGGTACCGCACATCCGCAGTGAAGGCCCACTTTCTCAGGCGACTACGAGGCGGATGAACTTGTAGCCAAATAGAGTATTACAGTGGCTAGCGAGTCCAGGCAATACCAGATGGCATATTATCTTTGACAATCTCGACCAATATTCCCCACTCAGGGCCACGGCGATTGCGGATACGATATCTACGAATTCTTTCCAAAAGCCGATCACGGATGTATCGTGATTACGACCCGGCTGCAGGAGCTCATTGAATTAGGGAAGTCATTCCCAATCCAGAAGCTCATTCATAAAGATGCTATTAAGCTATTATTACAAAGCATCGGCTTCTCAGCTGAAGACATTACGCGGCTGGGAATTGAACATTATCGATTTTGGACATCAAGATTAACCTCCATAGACATCACGAACCTTGCGAGCCTGCTCGAAAGGCTTTAACTGGCAATCGTTATAGCTGGAGCTTTCATGCGTCAAACTGGAAAGAGTGCCAAAGAATATTTGGTGCTCTACCGAGATTCCTGGTTTGCCTAATACCTGGGAAAATGCATATGAGTGGGGTTCATAGGTACAGATGAGCTACGACCAGAATGCTATTTATAAACTTTGGTATGGTACAAAGATATCACACTGCAGAGGTCAACCTGCTTCGGAACGACAAGTTGTAGACTGACCTAGACCTGGCGAAACATAAATCGCCCAAGATTGTCTCCTGCCTTGTTTGTGACTCTAATGGGATCTGCAGCCCCAGATCACCGTAGCATGGTTCACAGGGGCACGCACCAGCACAGACTGTTTCGTGCTCTTTCGGCAAATGTGTGGGGGTCGGAATATCGGTTACGCTAAGACGCCTATCGCCTTCCTCGCGGTCATGTGCGGAACTTATGCCACCATAATACCAAGAGTCAGCACAAGTCATCGCCGTCTACTCGAGCATATGTTGTGGTCCCACGAGAAACGTAGTTATTCTTGACCGGGAATGATACCCGCCTTCCGCGCACCAATCGGATATAGGATGTTTGCCTTTTGCTTGTTCTACCTACGAAATGCGTAAACTTTAAAAAACTTTGATGCAGTTTGTCAATCGTAGAGGCAGCTGGAGAGGATATCCGTGCTCCCATTTCCTGGCGCTTTGGCCCCGGTACTCCTCAAATTGTCGGGAACATACCACGAGTTACGCCCAGTCTTCCATTACATACATATCAGAGCCCCTTTTGCTCCAACTTCATCCCCAAAACTGGTTATCCCCTACTTCTGTGCCTTGGGAAGGATGGGACTGCTTTTCTATCTTTTCGTCGCCCACGCCCGCACCTTTTATCAGTTGAGAAGCTAGTCGCCGTCGTATAATACTATAAAACAACTAGGGATCGAGCCCGGGCTCGCTTTCTAAAGTGTATGTCTGTGGGACCGATGTCTGAATCCTGCAAACAGCAGCTTCTGGCCCGTGCCAGACCGCGAGCCGCGAACCATGAGCCATGACAGCATGGTAGTAGTCAACTGGTGCCTTGAACGGCTCTCTGGACTCCAGCTATGTAGCGAAGGCGTTTGCGTTCCGACAGATTCGGAGCCTCTGATAGAGATCTCACGTGTGTTACCCTTGATCTCATTACCTTTTCATCTTTGCTGAGCTTCCACCCCCACTTGCGTGGAGATTGGCTTGCATCTCTCCTCGACGGTGGCCTCGAAACACTGCGGGCCACAAGTTTTTTAAAGAAGGCAGCTTTGACGCCTCCGCGGTAAAATCAATATACGGGATGCCCGGTGAGTGTGCAGCCACTATCCTTCTATACGTAGCTATTATTTCAGGACCAGATGCTGCTCGTACAGCAAATAAACTCGCTGAATTTCTCATGAATCCCTCTGAGAAGCATCTAAAGGCCGCAGATCGAGTAATTGCGTACCTCTATGCCACGCGATATCTAGCCATCGAGTACTCTGGCTTGACCAATCAGAATGAGACCTTTATATGTGCGAGTGACGCGTCATTTATGGACCAAGGGGATCGGAAAATCACTGAAGGATATCTTTGCAAGCGATACGGAGGACCAATTGACTGGCGAGCAAGCAACGTACGGTGACAATTTCTACGACTGAAACAGAACTATTGGCTATCTCTGAAGCCGCAAAGACAACGTTCTGGTGGAAATGCTTATTTGAAGCTATTGAATTCGATCCAGAGCACCAGATCTCAATTATATGTGACAACCGGCAGACGATCAACCTGCTTACCAAGGAGGATCCTCAAATCCGTACGAAGCTTCGACATGTTGATATCTACGGCCAATGGCTTCGTCATGAAGTTCAGACAAAGCACGTCAATATTCGATGGGTTCCCAGTGCGGAGATGCCCGCGGATGGCCTTTACGAAGGTTCTGCCGGACCAAAAACACCAAGAATTCATGAAGATGCTTGGTTTAATTGATGTAAAAAGCCTCATCATTGACTAAACAGGTATCCTCCTACACAGCTAATATTTCAACCTATCAGGACTGTACATGTCCCCGCTGACGCTGGGGGTGTGTCGACCCTTAGCGACCTCTAGTATTCTGCTTCAACGCCGAACTTAGCTTTAGTCAGCGCCCGGTCGATCATTTAAGTTAACTAACTAGTTAACTTACTTAGTTAACTAACAAACTACCTAGTAATCTTCATACCACTGAGTGGTATTTCACATCACGTAAGAGCTTGGCCGCACCTTGCCGCAGCCTTGAGACTAGTAACTCCACAACTTTTAAACTAATATTTGCTCAACCTGCCCCGCTCTCCCCAGTGGAAAACCATCCCTCGATCCACCAGTGCTCACTATCCGAAGACAAAACAGAGCCTCCATCAGAAATTATATAATGGTAAGATCTGAGTTACATTAGATTTGTTTAGGTTTGAGGCTAATAAACCACCAGAGCCATATTGTCAATTTTGGGTCATGCCACGTCCATGACAAAATGAGGTTGAGGAAGCCACACCTGAAAGATACACGCCCAATCCAGCTATGTGTTCTATGTAATCGCTCTTTCTGCGTCGACCACAAGGGAAAGGAGGACGGTGTCTGTGAGATCAATCATGAGACATACTATCGAAACCACCCAGCCGCTCAGAAGTACTTGTATCGTTCTTATGAAGACTGGAAGAAAGTTTCTGAGCAGATAATGATTAAGGAGATGTCGGCGAAAGAGGAGTCGGCTGTGCAAGGGAAGATGTGTTGATTCGGGCCTGTCCACCACTTGAGGCTTCGTAAGTATTGCTAGTCTTGCCCTCCTTCCTGCCAAACCCTCGACCCTGTTCTTTGTCCCAAGTACCGGGGTCACTCCTTGGGGAAGTAACCTTCGATCTCTGATTTGCATCACTGCACATGGTCACAACTCCTCGATCGTACCTGCTTCAACTCGCCACTATTGCTGTCAAGCAGCAGATTCACCACCCGGAGGGTGGTGACCATTGTTGTCGGCACCCCTCCCACCCTCAGCCTTCTGCAACCCCCATTCACCTTCCCCGATCCGCTTTCCGTATGCCTTGACGAGCAACCCTACGCTAACAGGCCCGATGATCGTATTAAGCAGAATCGCCCATACACCTGTGATGAACCCGTCCTCCGTGATGTATGAGGTCTCATTGTATCCGATCTCGATAATCAAGAGGCCGATTTCCCCGCGCGCGACCATCGCAGAGCCGAGCAGGAGGCCGGAGAGCCAGACTGTGCGGGTAGATTTGTGAGACAATTTGAGCTCTGAGGGAGGCTGCTTCTCGGAGGACCCTGTCTGGGACACATCGTTGTCCCTGGAATTTGTGGTAGCCTTGTGGGTATGCGATTCCTCGTCCTGTGGTTGTTTACGTTGAGTTTTCTTTTGGCCGCGCGACAGTTGCTTCCGGCCCTTTGAGTTAAAAAGGGCTTGCCAAATGGGGACCCATATCCCAACAATGAACTTAAAATCATCGTTAGAGGGTGTGCAGTCAGCTTATAATCGATGAGTGGAAAGCTAACCTTTGCAAAGACCATCAGCAGAGTAAACAACATTCCACGCCAAATCCTCATGCCCGTCCAAAGTTGCACAAACGGAATTGCAAACCCTACACTCGCGAAGAACAGCGGCTCCATCAGATACTTCTGCACGTCAACCAGGTATCGCTCGAAGGTATGC
The DNA here is from genome assembly GCA_001511075.1 of Aspergillus calidoustus. NCBI lineage: Eukaryota > Fungi > Ascomycota > Eurotiomycetes > Eurotiales > Aspergillaceae > Aspergillus > Aspergillus calidoustus. Next base: position 1,934,304 of record CDMC01000005.1, on the reverse strand, counting down.
ACGAACGTCGGAGACTTGTGCGCCTCTCGCTCGCCCTCCTCGCGACTCGTGACTACGAACGGCGCCTCTGGGTGCTTGCTCGGGATGTATGTGAGGAAGGTTCCTGCGAGGAAAGCCCCGAAAAGTACGGATGTCCCGGCGTATGCGGCGATGGAGATGAAGGCACACAGGACGAGTATCATGAGGACAAGGTTGGAGATGTGGTCGTATCGCGCGAAGTGATATTCGATGTACTTGCGAAACAACGGCGCGAATATATACTTTGTGACGATAGGTGTGACAATTGCCATTGCGACGGAGGCCACGATTGGGCGGCCAATCAGCCAGCCTAGGTTTACGGATAAGCCAGAATTCAAGCGGCCCAGGTCGGAGATCACGCTGTTGAGATTAGTGCCAGATCAATGAGGGAGGTGAAATGGGAATAACCTCGACATGACGAGCCCCACGACGTCGTCAATGACGGCTGCGCTGACTAGAACGGAGCCGACGCGGGTTTGACCGAGGTCGACTGTGCGTGACGCTGAAGATATGACTGCGAATGTCGTTCCTGCTCCTGGTTAGATATTCGAGTTTCACTACATCGGCCGACTTCGTACCTAGCGAAGTGGCGGACAACGCAGCCCCAATGATAAAGGTCTCGACGGCCCCATACCCAAAGCCAAGGTAGAGCAAAAGGTACGAGAGACCAATCGGGAAGCACACTCCTGTCGCAGCTCCGATCATGCTAAGCACAAAATTCTGCTTGAGAAGATCTATGCGCGCACCAAGGCCGCCTGGAGTGGGTTAGCGATCTGTGCGGACTAACCTGCCGATGGGGTAATACCCTCGAAGATAATCAGGATCAGACCGACATAACCGAGAGCGATAAAGGTATGCTGCCACTCAAGTTCAAGGATGTCGGCCAGCGGTTTCCCATAGATGATGCCGACCGCGATTTGGCCGATGATGCCGGCGCGAATAATCCTAGCCGATAGCCATTCGGCCAGCGACAGAAAAAGAAAGAACGAGATGATCACTAGGATTTGAACGACTGCACTCCGTTAGCTTGCGGTTCCGTTGCCTGCGATGGCGGTCATACTGCTTGGTTCATGATACTGCACGAAGCCACCCGCCATGTGAGTCTCGGCGATCTGGCACAAACTTGACTGCTATTGATATAGGCACAACTACACCGGTATGTCCCTGGCTGTTCACGCCATGAAAAGATAAGAAATTTTCCCTTGGTGGGGCAGTTCACAGGGACCGGTTACATCATCGTTGCATCCGTCGATGGGTCGCCCTTGGATACACCGCGCGACTCAACCATTGATGGTTCCGGGATTGCGGCGTGGAGACCTTGGCACTGTGTACAAAACCGGTCGCAGCTCCGTCAGGTTTGCCGAGCATCTGGTTGCTGCTCACGGTCGGCAACTGACCGAGAGATGCCCGAAAGGTATTGTATATATAGTCGAACAGGAGAGTGTATAGGCTAGTTTAAGTATCAATCCACATCGTCAGTGAAAACAATACACACGCCCTTCCTTGGCGTCGCTACATTCTTTCCATGCTTGACATGGGGACGCATAACAAGTAGGAAAAAATCCATATACGAAATCTGGCAGTCAGTGCGCAACGAGATCGAGACGAGAACGCCAATGCGATGCCTCCTTGAGCGGTTCACCGGGAGCGATTCTTGGCACCTTAGCAGCTGAAACTAGGAGCTTGTTGATCATCTTCTCCTGGCGCTGGGGGTAAGGTAACTCGAGANAATTGACAAGGCCGTCATGTTGCCTAACGAGTCTCTCGCATGGCTGGGAGAGGATGCTGCTTCAAAGAACGAGCAGTCTGTGGATGTAACATTTGGCCCCGGAGCTGTTTAACGCCTGGAGACCGTGACCATTGTATCGAAGGGCAGCCCAGAGAATGCCGACGTGGCTCAAGCGCCTCGGCTGCAGCAGCTTGCTGCAAGAGACGGGAGGGTGGGCGCACTGATGGAAGCAGCATTGCAACAGTAGCGAGGAAATATGATGCAAAATATACGAGATAAGATCTGTGTTTCCTAACGCTTGGGCATATATACGTGTAGGCGCGCAGGTCGCGCGCGGCTACGAGTCTCACCATTTCAGCGCTCTCTGGGCTTTATGCACGGCAGCACGGGTATCACGGATATCACGTGAGACTAGGAGTCGAAGGCTCAGTCTGCTAGATATTAAAGAGGGGAATTTCTTTCAATTACCATCATAAGAAACTTTGCGGCAGTGTTGTGCAACAGGACGTCCCATTCTTTATTAATAAGCCTTTAATAAAGTCTATGGCGCGAACGCCATATTAAGCTCCTTCTTCCCCTTGGTCTGGGCCATGTTTCCAACAAGCTCACATCAATTAGCAAACACATCATGCCACCACAATACAATAGACAACCAGCTTCGAAACGACGTAATGCGCAGACTAAATGCGATCCTCTGCGGGCCTTCCAACCCAAGAATGTATTCCCAGCCTTCCTTCAACTTCGGCAGAAGGTTCTTGAAAGGCGGTAATTGCTTCTCTGAAGTCGCATGTGCATGGGGCTTCGTTAACGAGTCGCAAGTGGTATCACACGGTGGTTCTTTT
>CDMC01000005.1:1847351-1903850 GCA_001511075.1 Aspergillus calidoustus | reverse complement strand
CTACAGAGTTTTTGAGTTGCTTAGCAAACAATGCTAACCTTGTTTCGACAGACATTGTTGGTCAGGATGCCATGCATGGCCAACAGGGGTCACTGCTACCTGACGGTATTTTGGAAGGCCAGTCTGGCATGAATAGAGATAGCTACTTCCCCATCAGCAAGCCGGTCCCACTTCGTTTATCAACCAGATTCTTGGTAGTAACGCTTAAGTACTTCCAGCCTAAGGGACATCTCATCCGAATGTCTCAAATTCATAAGTCAAGCTTCGAAGAGAGAAAGAAAATCCTGGGGTCCGAGTACGAAGCAGTTTCCTTCTTATCAGTATTGATTCCTCTATACTGGCTATTGTTTGTTTGTTTTGGCGCACTAGGAATGGGAAGCTGGCTACTGTTTCGTAATCCGCAAGTCGCCCGAGAAAATAGGTTATCACCTTTTTGGGTAGGAGCTTTCTTTGCGGTTTCAGCGTTTGTGAATAGCGGCATGAGCATTCTAGATGCGAATATGAGCGCTTTACAGACAGAGTGAAATCCCTGATCAATTTACTGCATATCGAACGCATGCTGATTAATTATACAGAGCCTTCCCCCTCATCTTCATGGGAATTTTGATCCTGGCCGGAAATACGCTCTATCCATGCATTTTGTGCTTCATAGTTTGGTCATTTCGGAGGGCCATACCAGATCGACCAGGGTGGGAGAGTTGGAGCGCTACTTTGGATTTTATCCTGGACCATCCCAGAAGGGTACACCTTGATAACAAGCTCCTCCAAAGGTATTTGACGTCTAACGTTAGCCAGGTATACACGAACCTTTTCCCAACTTGCCACACATGGTATCTGTTAGGGACTGTTATTGTGTTGAATGGCCTTAACTGGGCGAGCTTCGAGATTCTCTCATTGGGAAATAGAGAAGTTGAAGCGTTACCGATGGGCTTCCGTATTCTGGACGGTCTATTTCAGGCACTCGGCATGTGGCCATTGATCTCGTCCACTGGCCTTACTAATATATTTGATCTACAGCTGTCCGCACTGGCGGTTTCTCGGTTGTTACGATCGCCGAATTGAAACAAGGTCTTCTTTTCTTATATGGTGAGAGCCAACGCCTTTGATTCTGCACGGCCGATCTGGGTTAACACTTATTTAGTTCTCATGATGGTTGGCATTCTCCCTCCATTGGATTTTTGAGCTCACATGCTTGGCTAGTACCTGTCACCATTCCCTGTGCTTGTCACGATGAGGTAGGTCGTTGCAGTCTTAAACTATTAATACCCCCATACCAACGTGTCCGCGCCCCAGACACACAAATGTCTATGATGAACGTTCCTTAGGAATTTTTGCCGCGGACGCCGTCTACAACCAGCAATCGACCCAAAGCATGTTCACGATACTACTAAGACATCATCTTCTTGCTAAAAAAGGCACTCTCCGAGATTTCGTCCGCGAGCAACTAAGATACCAGCTCACCCATGACCTCTGGTGGCTCGCACTTTCCGTCCTCCTTATTTCGATTATTGAATCCCGCAATTACACTCTCGATCCAGTGGGTTATTCAACCTTTAATATTCTATTCGAAGTCGTCTCGACCTATAGCTGTGTAGGGATCAGTATCGGCTACCCTGGCGGAAACCGGTCGTTTTGTGGCGTGTGGCATTCGCCCAGCAAACTCATCTTAGCAGTGGTCGTTTTGCACGGGCGTCACCGCGGTTTGCCGGTCGCTATTGACAAGGCCGTCATGTTGCCTAACGAGTCTCTCGCATGNACTTCACATAATTCCCCATTTGAGCCTTCAGCTGACTAGGGATAGGTGTTTGCAGTGTTTCCTATATTTTTCGAGCGACCATCGGCCTAGTATGTGCATTCTTTTCCCGATAACTTTTACCAGCAACTATTTTTTGCCTGTGTCTAAGAATTTGCAGCGGGAACGTCGGTTTGACTCTTAAATACCCAACCGTTAGCAGTCGCTATCTGGGCAGTTCACAACCTTTAGTAAACTTGTGGTCTGCGCGATGATGATACGCGGACGCCATCGAGGCCTGCCCTACCAGCTGGACTTCCGACCAGCGGGACAGCGAGTATGAGGGATAGATGACCAGACAGGCTTAAAGCCACTACATTTAGGTAAGATTAAGTAGTTTCATACAGCCTAGCGGAGGACGGTAAATGTTTGCTCTACCAAGGTTTTCTTCCACCACTTGAACATCGCTCGGTCTACTTGAGCACATCATACATGACAGCTTAGTTATATTAAACTCATCTCCGTCCTAGATCTGACCGAGAAATCTTTAAAGCTGACAGTGCAGGAATTCGTGCCGTGAGATTGAAGCCTTCTGTGCCACAACCCTTTACATCCTGTAATCCCAGTCCCCGGCTATTCGTTTCGTCTCTACATTCCCGCCATTCCTTGCATGAAAACCGGTCAAGGGAGAAAAAAATGCTCAGTTCTCCTTACTGGGCCGACCTAATAGTCTGGAAGCTGTTTTTAATGATATATGCTAGATTTTTGATCCTCTCAGGGAGATCAGCGGTTCTTATCTGTATTCCTACCGTTTCGAAGAGACAACTCCTGGATATAAATATACGGTCTTCGTTTGTCCCTTCCTCAAAAATACATTTCTACGCTATGTTGCCTTCAATAACCATAGGTATCAGCTATTCTTCCTTCACTTGGTCNGATTGTAAGGGGCAACGTAGGTTACTTGAAGCTGAGGTGATCGTCAGATTTTATCGGGACCTAGCGGTCGGTCAAGAATTCCCAATTGACGTGCTTATAACCGATCGCATTGGTTTCTGACATCGTGACGATCAAAGGGCGGTTTTGAGGTCAAGATACCCCCCTCACCGCCTCCAGAGGGCGCGGCAATATCCTGGGATTCGGATTCGGATTCGGATTAATTCATACACCGTCCCAGCCAATGATATCTATGGCTATGCGGGAAAACACCCCCCACTAGGATGGTCGGGGCGGTTGCTAATACTATATCCACCCATAATTGTCAACATCCTGAGGGTTTGGCTCCGCTTGGACAGCTGTCCAGGGTTCCCCATACCCTCTATTGTCTTCTACGTACCCAATGACTTCAGTGCTCTGCCTCGTCTATTTCCTCCCTGCGTACAGCTCCAAATTGCCCAAGGAGCCCTGTGCGTAGCATGAATTTGGCTGCTTGGATCGCAAGCTTAGGCGTGGAGTTTGCCTAACGCCTGGGCTTCGGCTCCTGTCCCTCTGGCTGCTCTTTTGAGGGGACCGTGTTCGTCTTCTCCGGTGGGTCTGCCATTCTCCTTCCACTAGGCGCGTAGATGGTTGAATATTTCTTCGAAGGTCATATGGGTGGGATTGGCTGGGGGAGACACTCGCGGTTGGTGTGCTGGTCAATGCTACCGCTCCGCTTCCCCCTTCAATCAGAACCGAGGCTTCTCCCCCGTTTCTGCTGGCTGGCGTTTTAAGGGTGGTCGGTCTTGGTTCGTCCGATTCGTAGTGGAAGGTAGGCCGGGTCTTCCGGGCTAGCTCTATCCTGGCCTGCTCTCTCCGTCTCCGAGGGCAGGCGTTGCTCCATGCAGTGTGTTCCCCCTTGCAGAGCGCACACTTGGGGGTGGGTTTCGGATCAGTTTCTTTCGCCATACATTCCTTGGTGTTGTGCATGCCTGCACAGTATCCGCATCGCTCTTCGGCGTCGCACTGAAGTCCGATGTGGCCGTATTCGTGGCACCGGTAGCACTGCTTGAGTCTGCACGACCGGTCGTAAAGGACACAGTCATGGTGAATCGCGTTTAGTACCAGCCCTTCTCGGATAGCCCGATTTGCGTGGTATTTCGTGGTGAATTCCACGATAAGAGAAGAGGTTGGTTTTCTTCTCCCTTCTTTGGTCAGCCATTCTACATAGGATACTTTCGCCCCTTCATGGAGTACTGAGTTCTCGGATTCAATCTTTTCCGTGGCTCTTTGTTGGTTGTCCGTGTCGATTGACTCCTTGCTGGTCCGTACTCCATGGACTAGTACCCCGTATGTTGGTTTTATCACCTTTGCCGTCGTCCCTAGAACCTTCACCCATTCATCCTCCGCAGATTTTAGGTTGTCCGACTCTGCCGTGGTCGCGGTGTGGAGCACCACGTCACCGCTCTTCAACTGCTTTGCTGCAATGACCCGTGGGGCGGTCCCGAGCAGGCTTATCCGTGAGCCCAGGGCATCGTTCACTCGTTTGCGGATTTCCTCTGGTGATATTTTGCGCAAGATCGCCGCCGCGTTCGCGTCGAGCTTTACTATGGTTTCCCTGTCCTTGACGCTTGCCGCTGTTGAGGCTCTGCTGTTCGGTGTCGACGGGTACGACGGGGTGCCTGAGCGGACTACGTCGGCCCAAGTATTGATTCGAGCGGCTGCGTTAGGCGCGAGGGGAGTAGGTGATGCGATTACATTGTTGACCGCGTTCTTGATGAGGGTGATGTCTTCTATGATCGGCTGTAGGCTGTTTAGCTTTCCCAAGATCTCCTGTCCGGATGGTTGTTCTCGGGTTTTCTTAGCTAAAGTAATCACGCTGTTGAGAAAAGCTTCCAAAGATTGGGCTGGTAGTTTGGCGCGTTTGGTGCTGTCGAGCTCCAGCAGTGCTGTGGCCTCGGCTATAATTTGGGCGGCATGCTCGGGGTGATTCAGGGGCTGGATCCCCAACACTGGCCAAATAGTTCCACCAACCATGACTTCTGGGTATTGGGCGATAGCCAGAAGTCTGGTTAATAGATTGAACCAGGTTTAAGGTCAATTGAACGGCTATTTAGCGAGAAATTCCAAAAATTCGGTCTGAGCTGAGAGTAGTTGTTTTTGCGCAATATCCTGGGAAATCGACGCGACCGGAGCGGAATATCATATTGCCCGCAGATTCCTCATCTATAGTACTGCCTCTGTGGGAAATTCCTGCGAATCAAGGAGATAAAGCAATCGATGCGTTGAATTGGAAGGAGCATCTTTGTAGGGNGCCCCGCTGACGCTGGGGGTGTGTCGACCCTTAGCGACCTCTAGTATTCTGCTTCAACGCCGAACTTAGCTTTAGTCAGCGCCCGGTCGATCATTTAAGTTATGTTAACTAACTAGTTAACTTACTTAGTTAACTAACAAACTACCTAGTAATCTTCATACCACTGAGTGGTATTTCACATCACGTAAGAGCTTGGCCGCACCTTGCCGCAGCCTTGAGACTAGTAACTCCACAACTTTTAAACTAATATTTGCTCAACCTGCCCCGCTCTCCCCAGTGGAAAACCATCCCTCGATCCACCAGTGCTCACTATCCGAAGACAAAACAGAGCCTCCATCAGAAATTATATAATGGTAAGTTCTGAGTTACATTAGATTTGTTTAGGTTTGAGGCTAATAAACCACCAGAGCCATATTGTCAATTTTGGGTCATGCCACGTCCATGACAAAATGAGGTTGAGGAAGCCACACCTGAAAGATACACGCCCAATCCAGCTATGTGTTCTATGTAATCGCTCTTTCTGCGTCGACCACAAGGGAAAGGAGGACGGTGTCTGTGAGATCAATCATGAGACATACTATCGAAACCACCCAGCCGCTCAGAAGTACTTGTATCGTTCTTATGAAGACTGGAAGAAAGTTTCTGAGCAGATAATGATTAAGGAGATGTCGGTGAAAGAGGAGTCGGCTGTGCAAGGGAAGATGTGTTGATTCGGGCCTGTCCACCACTTGAGGCTTCGTAAGTATTGCTAGTCTTGCCCTCCTTCCTGCCAAACCCTCGACCCTGTTCTTTGTCCCAAGTACCGGGGTCACTCCTTGGGGAAGTAACCTTCGATCTCTGATTTGCATCACTGCACATGGTCACAACTCCTCGATCGTACCTGCTTCAACTCGCCACTATTGCTGTCAAGCAGCAGATTCACCACCCTTTGGGTGGTGACCATTGTTGTCGGCACCCCTCCCACCCTCAGCCTTCTGCAACCCCCATTCACCTTCCCCGATCCGCTTTCCGTATGCCTTGACGAGCAACCCTACGCTAACAGGCCCGATGATCGTATTAAGCAGAATCGCCCATACTCCTGTGATGAACCCGTCCTCCGTGATGTATGAGGTCTCATTGTATCCGATCTCGATTATCAAGAGGCCGATTTCCCCGCGCGCGACCATCGCAGAGCCGAGCAGGAGGCCGGAGAGCCAGACTGTGCGGGTTGATTTGTGAGACAATTTGAGCTCTGAGGGAGGCTGCTTCTCGGAGGACCCTGTCTGGGACACATCGTTGTCCCTGGAATTTGTGGTAGCCTTGTGGGTATGCGATTCCTCGCCCTGTGGTTGTTTACGTTGAGTTTTCTTTTGGCCGCGCGACAGTTGCTTCCGGCCCTTTGAGTTAAAAAGGGCTTGCCAAATGGGGACCCATATCCCAACAATGAACTTAAAATCATCGTTAGAGGGTGTGCAGTCAGCTTATAATCGATGAGTGGAAAGCTAACCTTTGCAAAGACCATCAGCAGAGTAAACAACATTCCACGCCAAATCCTCATGCCCGTCCAAAGTTGCACAAACGGAATTGCAAACCCTACACTCGCGAAGAACAGCGGCTCCATCAGATACTTCTGCACGTCAACCAGGTATCGCTCGAAGGTATGCACGAACGTCGGAGACTTGTGCGCCTCTCGCTCGCCCTCCTCGCGACTCGTGACTACGAACGGCGCCTCTGGGTGCTTGCTCGGGATGTATGTGAGGAAGGTTCCTGCGAGGAAAGCCCCGAAAAGTACGGATGTCCCGGCGTATGCGGCGATGGAGATGAAGGCACACAGGACGAGTATCATGAGGACAAGGTTGGAGATGTGGTCGTATCGCGCGAAGTGATATTCGATGTACTTGCGAAACAACGGCGCGAATATATACTTTGTGACGATAGGTGTGACAATTGCCATTGCGACGGAGGCCACGATTGGGCGGCCAATCAGCCAGCCTAGGTTTACGGATAAGCCAGAATTCAAGCGGCCCAGGTCGGAGATCACGCTGTTGAGATTAGTGCCAGATCAATGAGGGAGGTGAAATGGGAATAACCTCGACATGACGAGCCCCACGACGTCGTCAATGACGGCTGCGCTGACTAGAACGGAGCCGACGCGGGTTTGACCGAGGTCGACTGTGCGTGACGCTGAAGATATGACTGCGAATGTCGTTCCTGCTCCTGGTTAGATATTCGAGTTTCACTACATCGGCCGACTTCGTACCTAGCGAAGTGGCGGACAACGCTGCCCCAATGATAAAGGTCTCGACGGCTCCATACCCAAAGCCAAGGTAGAGCAATAGGTACGAGAGACCAATCGGGAAGCACACTCCTGTCGCAGCTCCGATCATGCTAAGCACAAAATTCTGCTTGAGAAGATCTATGCGCGCACCAAGGCCGCCTGGAGTGGGTTAGCTATCTGTGCTGACTATCCTGCCGATGGGGTAATACCCTCGAAGATAATCAGGATCAGACCGACATAACCGAGAGCGATAAAGGTATGCTGCCACTCAAGTTCAAGGATGTCGGCCAGCGGTTTTCCATAGATGATGCCGACCGCGATTTGGCCGATGATGCCGGCGCGAATAATCCTAGCCGATAGCCATTCGGCCAGCGACAGAAAAAGAAAGAACGAGATGATCACTAGGATTTGAACGACTGCACTCCGTTAGCTTGCGGTTCCGTTGCCTGCGATGGCGGTCATACTGCTTGGTTCATGATACTGCACGAAGCCACCCGCCATGTGAGTCTCGGCGATCTGGCACAAACTTGACTGCTATTGATATAGGCACAACTACACCGGAATGTCCCTGGCTGTTCACGCCATGAAAAGATAAGAAATTTTCCCTTGGTGGGGCAGTTCACAGGGACCGGTTACATCATCGTTGCATCCGTCGATGGGTCGCCCTTGGATACACCGCGCGACTCAACCATTGATGGTTCCGGGATTGCGGCGTGGAGACCTTGGCACTGTGTACAAAACCGGTCGCAGCTCCGTCAGGTTTGCCGAGCATCTGGTTGCTGCTCACGGTCGGCAACTGACCGAGAGATGCCCGAAAGGTATTGTATATATAGTCGAACAGGAGAGTGTATAGGCTAGTTTAAGTATCAATCCACATCGTCAGTGAAAACAATACACACGCCCTTCCTTGGCGTCGCTACATTCTTTCCATGCTTGACATGGGGACGCATAACAAGTAGGAAAAAATCCATATACGAAATCTGGCAGTCAGTGCGCAACGAGATCGAGACGAGAACGCCAATGCGATGCCTCCTTGAGCGGTTCACCGGGAGCGATTCTTGGCACCTTAGCAGCTGAAACTAGGAGCTTGTTGATCATCTTCTCCTGGCGCTGGGGGTAAGGTAACTCGAGACAGAGCAACGAGGATTTTTTCTAGGAGTCTAACCCAAAAAGGAGCCCGAATATTCATAGCCAATTAGACCTTAGCAGTGACATCTACAATGCCAAGATGTTACTCAAGCTTAGCCTTGGCGACCATGTGGACAGTCACCAACTTCGTATTGGATAAACGTCAGAGTTGATTCGAACCTTAAAATCAGCCATATTACAATACTTATATCTAAGTTCATCCTGGTTGATACTCCAGTCCCTTTATCTTCGTAAAATCTGTCCCTCTTTGTGGTTTATTCGTGGACAATCTAAAATGCTCCTCCTTAATCAGTCGCGACTCGTCTCGTCCCTACGAGCACTATATCAAACTCGGCGCAGTCATGCCGAACCAACCAATCCCGGAGGTGCGGAAGAGCCGCTATCCAGTCGCCTGAGCGAAGTCGTTCGGCATACCTGGTATCTGGGATTCACGTCGTTCGGGGGACCGCCAGTTCATTTCCAGATCTTTCACGCGCGGTTCGTCGAGAAGGAAAAGTGGGTTGATGAACAGACGGTGGGTACTCTTTATCTGAATAGTATACTGTGGGACTAATCGGTGTAGTACCAAGAACTTTTCGCCATATGTCAAGGTCTCCCAGGACCAGGGTCAACAAAGATGTTGTTTTGCTTGGCTTTGCTCCACGCGGGGTTTATCCCGGCCTTGCTTGCATTTTTCTTCTGGTCGTATGTGTATACTTTTACGCAGCTCTTGTGATTTGAGGTAATGTACTTACTAATCCGCTAGTCTCCCCGGCGCAATCGGCATGTATGCACTCTCTCTTGGCGTGCAACGGATCGATGAAACACTGCCCGCTCCAGTCTACGCTCTTCTCTCCGGCCTAAATGCCTCAACCGTAGGCATTATTGCTCTTGCTGCTGTCCAGCTAGCTGAAAAGGCCATCCGTGATAAAATTTCACGAATCCTTGTAATCTTTGGCGCATGTGCTGGCCTCTGTTATAGCGCACTTTGGTATTTCCCTGTTCTTATGGTTGCTGGTGGTGTTGCTACTGCGCTGTGGGATGGGTTGGTGTATCAGCAAATTCTGAGAGCGAAGAGTGCGTGGAAAAATAGGAATCGGCGGCCCGAGCCGGAAGGTGATGCTCCCGATTCCACGGGCTTGGGGGATACGGCTACAAGGAATTCAGCTCGGGAGCCGGGAATGGAGATGCTGCGGATGAGAAAACCAGATGCGGGGGCTTTGCCGCAACAACAAACTAATACCCAGGCTTCAGAAGGAAGGGAAGGGCTGTCACAGGACCATGTGATTCGTATTCGTGTTGGGATTATGATTGTTGCTTTCTTCTTTGGTATGTCCCATTGTGGATTTGGAATGATGAGTGAGCTAATCCAGAACCCGCAGTGTCCTTTATCGCCATACTTGTCTCCAGAGCCAAAGTTTCACTACCCCCTTTGGCCCTTGATCTCTTCGCAAATATGTACCTCGCCGGCACTGTGATATTTGGCGGTGGCCCAGTTGTCATCCCCTTACTCCGTTCCTACGTTGTTGACCCAGGCTGGGTCTCCAGTCGAGACTTCTTAATCGGCCTCGCTATCATCCAGGCGTTCCCTGGCCCAAACTTTAACTTTGCTGTTTTTCTTGGTGCACTCGCCCTTCGAACTACATCCTACCCGACAGTCTTTGGTGCATTCCTCGGTGGATTAGGGATATTCTTCCCTGGAATCGCTCTCGCTATCGCGATTCAGTCATTCTGGCGTGTTCTACGAAAGCAGAAGTATGTGATCGATTTCCTTCGCGGTGTGAATGCATCGGCTGTAGGATTAGTGTTTACGGCTGTGTACCGGCTTTGGGAAATAGGGTATTTGAGTCCCAGGGAACGTGATGGGCAAAGTCTGGCAAAGGAGCCCTGGTGGGTTGTTGTCGCCGCTGTTACTTATGCTGAGAGTGCGTGGTTTAAGGTTCCACCTGCAGCGGCTATTTTGCTAGGTGCTGTGCTTGGGTTGTGTTGGTACGGAGTCGTTGCTCCTGCCTGGTGATAAACGCGGATACTCTGGAATATGCTTGAATACTACTTGGGGAAAAAAATGCGAACAAAAGCTAAAGAGTCAGGCCCACATAGTGGTATCTCAACTGACTAGATTGGTTGGCGGAGGCTAAATGCAAAATACTGGGTACATATATAGATGAGCACCAACATAGCCCATCTCGCCTGAAGTCATTTATCAAACTTGCTAGTCAAAGAAATCTCGAAACGTCATCAAGGATTATAGGGGGTATTCTCTCGCATAATATATACCTCGCCTACTATCACTGTGCATCCAACTGCCATCGATATTCCAATAATAGGCAGATTTACCTTAGCAAATTCTAGATCCCGGATCTTGATATGCTTTTGTGCAAGGACGTTGCGCCATAATAGTCCTGCCAGTGAGGCGCTCAACGCGCAGCTGAACGCTCCGTAGTTGACCCCAAGCGCCATGCTATAGATGGTAGCCCAGAATGTGCGGTCGCTGATAGGTGTACCATTGGCGAGATGGATAGCCTGCCACTTCTGCACCATGCGGGAAAGAAGGATGGCAGTACCTATATTTGTACCAGCGAACTAAGACAGGTCAGCTGAGCAAATGACTGCGTATAGCTAATAGTCTCACATTGCAGAGTATAACGGATAGAAATCCCATTCCTCCAATCGCCCCCACCGTCCCGGTACGGGTTACCCAATGGTTCCAGCCATACGCGAAGACCTCAACCCACCCTTTCGCGACAAGAGCTTGCACGAGGACGAACATGGCAAAGGAAAAAGGAACAAGCGTAAATGGCATACGCGATGCTACAGCCGTTGCTATAGGAAAAGTCATCTGAAGCCATTGATAGCCGTTCATGGCAAGTGATTGAAGTGTGGCTTTCTCCGGTTCCTGTTCACCAGGGAGATCCTGCTGTTCTGACCATGGTTGCAGTCTCCCACTCGCCTGTGCGCCCCTAGGGCCACCCGGGTTCGATGGTAGGGGACTCAGGTTCGAGCGAACTGATTCCTGCTCCTCGTCGAGAGTGCTCACGTTACTCGGGAGCGACTGTTGGTGAGGTAGCTGGTTATTCATCGAGATGGTAGATGGCGCGCTTGGGGTCCCACGGTTTCTTCGGTCGAGAATGCCAGATGATGGAGTAACATGCGCCCCGGTCAACTGGGGCTTCCGTCTGTCTTCCGCTAATTCGCTACCCCCCACAACCCGGTCAGCGCGCATGCGCTCCACCTCTTCTTGGCGCCTGCGTGCAATCTCGTGTGTCTCATGGCGCTGAAGCCATCCATTTGCTATATCCCAGCAGAATAGGACAAATGCAGCTGGCAAGGTCACCCAGAAAACAGGTTGCGCGTGACCCTGGTTTGCTGCATCAAGCGTCAAAACAGTGATGAGCGTCGCAGCCATGATGACTATACCAAAAGCTGCTCCACGTTTATCGAGAAAAGGGTTCAGGATTTCCTCGAGCGATAACAGCTTGCCGTCCTCGCTGCTTGCTGCCTCGTTCCCCTGCACTTTATCGATGCCTCCATTTTTAGGGATGTTAGGGTTCACTGGGCTTTTGTTCTTTGCTTCCTCCGGCAGCTCGTGCATTTCGATTGATAGTGGGACCAACGATTCGTCTGCGAAGATAATGTATAGCAAAAAGGGGAACAGGACGATGGCAGTAATTACAACTGGGACAATCATGTTCGCCGTATAATCGATAAATCTGATTTCAAAGGCGCTCGTGAGCACGAGATTCGTGGGATTGGAGGTGACCAGGATTGCGGAAGCGATGTTGGCGGCCGCAAACTGGGCGTATATCCACGCTTGAGGATGCAAAATATTGCTCGACACACGGATCATGTAAGCAAGAAAGGTAGTGCCGGACAAAACTATTGGATCATTTCCGATGAAGCTTCCAAGAACAAAGAAGAAGGCATACAGATAGAAATAGAGTCTATGCCCAACCTTACCACCTTTTTGTAGAACTTTAAATGCCAAATAGCGAAGAAAGCCAGAGGCATCGATGGAGATAGCGATGTATGCAAGACTGAGGAAGAAGACCATAATATCGATAAGAGATATGTTGTCGGCTTTGATAATCCCCTCGTACACCTCCTTGCGCCCAATCGCCGAAACCGCTAAGAGCAATAGGTCGGCAATCAAAGGTGCTGTCACAAAATTGAAGGGAAGGTATATGCGAACGAAACGGCCAGCATCCTGATCACGTTGACGCTCATTGATCACTCTCCAGGTACTGAGAGCGTCTAAAGCAGTATTGAGAAGGCATCGAGGAAGATAAAGGGGTATATGGAAGGGAAGGAGGACGACAACATCTATACAAGAGTAGGTTGTCAGGTACCGAGCAGGACACAGATCATAGGTACTTACTGGCGAGGACAAAAACAACGAGCGTAGTGATTGAACGCCAGTCTTTGATCTTGCTTGTGTCGAGTTCCTCGGCCATCTTGCACTCTTCCTATATTACTTTGAATCAACTGAGACAGCCGGCGGATGTGCTGAAATGAGGCTCTATATAGTGTATCAGTTGCCGAGCCCACGTGCTGTCAACCTACGGTGTTATTGGTTATTTTCAAGGCGATTGTGTGCAGCGCCTTGAGTACGAATCGCTTCGAAATTCGGCAGCTTTGCTTCCAAGGCGTCTCAATCATGTTGGTAATCTTTGTGCTCGTATTCTGAGAACCAACTCGAACGCACACGCATCCTGCTCAAATGGAGATTTCTCGACCGATCCTCACCCTCCACAGCTTTTCCAAACCAGGCACGCCTTTTACGAAAGGTAAATATAGGACCTCTTTGAAGGCTCGAGAGTACTTGAGTAGATAGAACTGCCTGATATTGTGAGACATTGGTTTCGCCCGCCTCGCCGGGCAGCAAAAATCGCCTGTGGGTAAGTCGGTCTCTTCTGGGGGCGAGGAGGCCATGCCTTTCAAGGGGCTGACCTTTCTTCTGGTTGAATTTTTCTCGAGTGCTAGAGGATGTGAATGTTTGCGCAAATGCTGCAGTGATGGTTGAGAATAGTGAGGTTTCCCTGCGTCACATGGTACAGTTGGCAGTGCCCCACCGGAAACATGCTGGTCTTGGCGAAAATAGACACATCGGCTCTTTTTCCCTTCGCAACTCTCTGAAATGGCGTCCCTAGGCAGCAGTTCTTTGAGGAGTGCGGCGGAGAACCCCTCTCTTCGGTTGTTTGCGAAAGTTTACTGTTATTTTCGGCCTGTCGTAAAGATTTTTACAATTTTTCTGGCACTAGTGGAGAACGTTCATCTACAAAAGTCAATAGTGAAATGTAGCAGATAAGAGGACATCCGTTCGATCCTTTTCCATTGGCAGGAAAGGATGACATTGATGGGATCATCTGGTATCCGCGCCTCGAATATCTACGAATAGAAGGCCTTGGGAATATATCCATCTGATGAAGAGATGAACAGGAAGGACAGCAGAACATATATTTTTGACTCACGTCTGTAACCAGCTCACTTTCGACCTTTGGTACATCTTCTTGGTTACTTCACATAATTCCCCATTTGAGCCTTCAGCTGACTAGGGATAGGTGTTTGCAGTGTTTCCTATATTTTTCGAGCGACCATCGGCCTAGTATGTGCATTCTTTTCCCGATAACTTTTACCAGCAACTATTTTTTGCCTGTGTCTAAGAATTTGCAGCGGGAACGTCGGTTTGACTCTTAAATACCCAACCGTTAGCAGTCGCTATCTNGTTTGCTGTTAGTGGCACGGAGGGCAGCAGCGATTGATCCAATTTCGGTCGCCATGCCCGTATTGACGGCTACACCTCGAGCACGGCCGCGTGTGACTGTACTGGAACTATAGGCGATATTCAACCGGTCTCCGGGGCCAGTACCTTCTTTGAAGGTAGAGTTGCACTCCTTTTGGACGGGCAGAGACTCGCCGGTCAGAAGTGCTTCATCGGTCTCAAAGTTCACGGCTTCCACTAGCCTGCAGTGTGTCAGATCAGGTCTATCTAGCGGCCAATATGGCAACCTTTCGAGGGGCAAACGCAGGGTACGGCAAGTACTTACCGGACGTCCGCGGGAATGGTGTCGCCGGTTTTCAATTCGATCATATCGCCAGGGACAATGTCAGTGGACGGAATCGAAAAGGTTTCGCCCCCTCTAGTAACAGTTCCAGTGGGAGAGCTTAAGTTATGTAAGGACTCCATCGTTTTTTCAGCTGCATACTCTTGGAAAAAGCCGACGACAATGTTTAAAACGATGACTGCTGCAATAACACCACCTTCAATCCAGGATTGAATTCCGAAACTGACCGCCATGGCCAGAATCAGGACCTGTCAACATAGAATTGGATCAGACTCTGGGAGCTCTTATGCAAAACAAAGTAAAGTGGGCCGCTTAACTAGCATCATTGCGTTGGCCACCTGGCGCACGAGAATCTTGAAAATGGAGACGCTCTCGCCTTCATCAAGCTTGTTCGGGCCGTACTGCTGAAGGCGACGGGCGGCCTCCTCTTTGGTCAACCCTTCGTCAATGTCCGTGCCAATCTCTTTCAGGACGACTTCAAAGGAAAGGCAATAGGCAGGTTGGCTCAGCTCCGCATGGCCAGGGCGTACTCCGCCCGGCCCTGCGGCTTTCTCTTTTGCCATTACCTCAAGCGAATCGTTCAGTAGCTCCTTTAGTGGCAACTAAAAGAAACAATGCTCTTAAGGGGGAATGAAAGAATCAGCTTGGTGAAGGAAGGATGACCAAAAAATTTAGCAACACGATGGCGCGCGCCCAACTTCTTAAAAGACCCAGGAAAGTGCTTCCGTGAAATCTCTGTCCCGTGTGGGCAATGTGAAATGGAGAATCATTGATAGCAGCTATTGGTGAAAAAGCTGAAAATAGCTTGGCGCCCAGAGCGATGGCTGCATCCAGAGGTTGGGCTGGCCAAGGAAGAAACTCGACAACCAACCATAGTGGATGATCAGTGGGCAAACTGCCTATGAAGAGGGTCCGGGGTACGGAGACCTTGGGTGCACGGCGCTACGAAGATTTCGACCTTCCCCCGCCAAGCGTTGAAGCACCAAGTGTGGGGGCAGTGCCGTGCGAGGACGAATCCAGAAGTCTCCTAGGTTGCTGCATGGGCAAAAGAATGACACACTCACCAGAAATCAGGCATTAAACCAGTGTACCCATCCAAGAGTTGTGAAAATAGAGATTAAATCACCATGATGTAATTTGGGGATTTCAATGGGGCGAAAACAAAAACAAAAAATATGACAGTGGGCTTAACCAAGGTTACGGGGCCCTCAAGACTGACCGAATCTGACCGAGTAAGCTTTATCCTTTGTCATGCGCTTTCATCTGTGGCTATTTAATTGAGCCCCCGGATACGAACTGAAAAACTTTGAGCGAGGATCTCGATCATTTAGTTGCCTCGCCTTGATCCGGTTTGTAATGGCCATATTCCTGGAGACGCCGACTGAATTCCTTCGGGTCAAGCTTTCCTCTTGCGCAATGCCGAGCTCCTCTATCAGACCTACGTTAAGTCAGCGAGCGAGCTAGCTGGCTGAGGGAGCACGTACAAGCTCCTGGTTAGGGGGAAAGGCCATGCTTCTCAACTTGCATTATTATTCGTTTTCGATGTGATTACCTTCCCAGAGATCGCTAATTGACGAGTTCAGCGTTGCTGGGCTCGGAGAACAGAGAGAAGGAGCTCTATTAGTATCAAGCTCTGACATAGAATGAAATATTTGCACAACCAGACTACCGAAAGCGGGCTGGGAGATTACTGCTTCAGAACTTGCCATTCAAACCCTACGTAATGGGAAACCAAGCTCATGGCCTTGGCGCCAAGATTATGAGCCAGATCTGGGAATTCTGCCCAACACAATGTCAGTGATTGTCA
The DNA here is from genome assembly GCA_001511075.1 of Aspergillus calidoustus. Classification (NCBI taxonomy): domain Eukaryota; kingdom Fungi; phylum Ascomycota; class Eurotiomycetes; order Eurotiales; family Aspergillaceae; genus Aspergillus; species Aspergillus calidoustus. The sequence continues at coordinate 1,887,638 of CDMC01000005.1, read as the reverse complement.
CTTGCTGTGTCTCGGCGATATGCTCGAAATTTGTCCGAACGGGTCAATGCAGCCAATGTGATAATCGCCGAGACTGGAACGCCCCTCGTAAGGTTTTCTGTGTTAATACCGTCAGTAAGACCAAAAACACCCCACCGAACCGCGCTTTTTTTCTTTTAGCATGGAAAGTGATTAACAGAAATTAGATGCGAGGAGTTTGCGTGAAATGTCCTATTTATTTAGCTCTAACTTTTGACTCTTGAAGATAATCAACGAAACAAGTCTGAATGCTTTTGGAAAATTGCGTCGCACGGGTGTAGCCGAAACGCTCTCTCCATGTCTCTGGTTCCCAACTTGTTTGCGTGCCGTCTATTGGAATAATAGCCTCTCATCTTCCCAGTGTAATAGAGTGCTAAGGTCAATAGAGTCATTACATAGTTCAAGCGCTACTTCTCGCGCTCAAAACTATCCTGATGATTGTGCTTGTTTGGGCTTTTCACTTGAAGCCAGATCTCGCTTATGTTTAGTTGATCTTGCTAGGCATCCCCTTTGAAGACGTTCATATAGGTAGGTGCTGCCAAAATAAGAGCTTGCCACATTGTCATGCGCTGCCAGCTACTGCAAGATTCAGAGATAAGTGACTCATCTCATATTATTATCTGTTGAATGCCTAGTTCAGAAACAAAACGTGTGAGCCATGGAAGATATTACTTGCGCTGAAGGTGACCGGGTCGCAGAATGGCTGAACATGAGGAAACCTCTGGCTGACAAACCGTAAAGAGCCATCCCAACAGCAGTACATACAGAATATAAGAGGCCTTAACCAGGAAGTCCTGCGTTGGTGGTAGCTTGACAACAACACACCTCCTGAAGCCACTGGGAACGGAGAGTCTCCGCCACTCCTGGTCGATGCGCGGGTGTGACATTCAGCATGGAATGTAGGATCGCGCAACTCCGCTCCTGTAAGAAAAAGAATTAGCCATCTAAACAACGAAAGGAAAGTGATAACCTGACATGGGTTATGTCTTTGATGAGGAAATACTGGCTTCCAGCTTTGCAGTCTTCAGTATAGTCTCGAAAGCATTCGTCCTTGACTGTTGCCGACTTCCAAGGATTCCTCCCAGCTCTCATAGCTATGTAAACAATAGCGGCAGCCCAGATGTCGGCATATCTGGGATCAAACGGTTGCGCAAGATACTGCTCCGGTGATACATATGGTGCTGAGCCACAGCGCCTGGTAGACATATGAACCTGATCTTCCCAAGCAAGACGAAAGCACTCTGCATGGCCAAAATCAGAAATCTTGAGGCGGCCATAGTTGGTAAGCAGAAGATTTTCCGGCTTCAAATCACGATGAGCGATCCCCATCTCGTGGATATAGAGAATCCCGCACAACAGCTGTTTCAGGAAACAATCTGCCTCATCTTCCCATAGTCGACGTGAAGACACAATCAGTGCATGCAAATCTCCGCCTGAGCAATACTCCATACACACACAGAGACTATCGTAATCCAAGGGGAGGATCTCGAAGGCTTCGATGATATTCTGATGATGTAGGGAGGAAGTGATCGAGAATTCCGAGGTCGCACGTCTGTAATAGTCAGACTCGGTCTGAGCTGATGCGTGGCGGAAGATCTTTATAGCATAGTAACGATCGAGTTGTGGACCCCAGTTGCGCACTTTATGTGATATTAATACAAGTGCATGAGAGCCGTACCCGGCTACCATTTTGATTTCCCCATATCGCTGGGTAATGGCTTCCAAATCGCGATTCTCGATGGGCCACCCTGCCAAACTGGTCTCTTTCCATTGTTTTCCTTCCATCCACTGCGACTTAAAGCTATTGAATAGCTTGTTTTTGCCTGAAAGCTCTTCGCTGTCGTTGCTTCTCCAAAAATGTCTTCTCGGCCTTGGCGGGCTCAGATAATGTTTATGCCCACCACTAGTCCTCACAAATCTATCTTTTTTGGTTGTATTATATTTTCCAGTGCCAGTGGACGAAAACTTGCCTCGGGGCGAGGGTACAATATCCCGCAAGGTTAGGCCCTCTATGGAGAGTAAGCGATTACTCTCCTCGTCGAGCTCGATATCTCCCGCACATGTTACAGAAGTCGAGTGTTTGCGCAGGCGCTGCAAGAATGGCAAAAAACAATGAGGCATCCTGAATTATGTATATAATACGGATAAAGTTGGGTTATGATGGAGAAAATCTGTGCTTAAAACCAATTTGTTGTCGAGTTCAACGTGCGAATCTTGACTGTTTAGGACGAAGCCTTGGAATAAAATCAAAGCAGCGGGGAGTGCCTCGTCAAATCTGTGAAATACTGCCAAGAAACTAGGGAACTTGGCACGTGCCGAGGGAGGTCAGAAAATGGCAAAGGCAAACAACTGGGAATATTAGAAGTCTCTCTCCAATGGCAATCGGCCGAAGGTATTGGAGAGGAAATGCGTGCTATCAGGCACAAAAAGCTGCGGCTTCCCAGGGTAAAAACTTGAAAGATAGGCCGCTGATGATGAGGACATATGAGAAAATTCGTGCAGCGTCCTCATATCGTGGCATGTGAAAAGTTTGCACAAACCCCATGGTCCCGCATTTTGACAATATGACTTGGTGTGCTGTATCGTGGCTTGGCGTTGGCAATCAGTCATGACGCAAAGTCTGTGTTCCGGCCCAAGTTCGGCGGTGTTCTTGGCGCCAAGGCGATGCAATTACTGCCTATGTGCTCACAGGGAGGTTCCGAAAGTCAAGACGAGCAGCCTCAATTCCAGATGAATACAGAGACACTCTCTGGACTCGATACAGACCAAGGCTAACTAAGTTTCACATGATTGCGGAAGCTTCGGTATGTCCGGGGAAAAAGGAAATGCCTCACAGAATCCTCCTTTTTAGCTCCACGCGGTTCGCTAGATGATGATGATGATGATGATGTATTCATACGCTGACCCCTCGCCGAAGCGATATGCAGGTAATAATAATCTAGATACATGTTTGTGTAACCATTTGGGTGTTCAGAGTTTCCTGAGGGCGAATTTGGAGCCTCGCCTGACAGGCCTGTGATTGTTTCTATTTCCTCGCCACCTTGCAGTAAGGGAGAGGCTTGACACCATTATGGGAATAACCAAAGCCAATTTGAAACGAAGGAACGCGAAGAAAAAGAGGGAACTTGAGTTATGTAACCATTCAGATATCACGTCTGGACTGACCGTGTCGGAATATAAGTCACACGCGAGATTGTTGTTGAAACAATTATCGCACCGGGGATGTTTTGATGTAATCAATTGTAGTTGCACATTTAGGACGAAAGGTGGATTATTGAGCGGACAGAGAGACTGGCATTAGAGTATCTCGTTGTCGTAACCATTGTGTAGAAGCCTTGAGACCACGAGGCAGGAAGCAGAGAGTCGGGAAGTAATGTTGGAGAATGTGTTGTCGTTGGCGAAGATGTCGCGATAGACCGGGCAGAAAGGTCTAGTCATCTCCCACTAAGTTCTAGTGGTGCGTGTCCATTGAGTTGATCTTAGCGAGGTAAGGCAACGCGCAGGCCTTAGCTATTCTTCTTCGTCGATGGTGCGGTCGGGAGGCGAGGGCGCGGCGTCAAAAACCCCAGATCCCTTGAGTATCAGCAACGCGATAGATTCCAAGACACCAAATCCAGTCACTGCATAAACAAGGGATCATCAGCCTTCTTCAGTTCATCGATTATAGCGAGGCAAGATGGGAACAGGCATCTTGGCTATCTCGTCGTTGGTTTGTTGTTGGTTGTCAGAATTTTCGCGAACGCGTCCGGATCGCGTCCAACCGTCGCACACCACGATTTCCATCTCCTTTGGGCAGATCTTGGTTTCTTCAAGCAGCACCACCACAGAACTGCTTGAATACTTGTCCCCAGCACCACGTAGAGGTGTCTGCCCATCGCTGGGGGGTTCGCTAGAGGAAGCATCGCTGTGCCTGCACACGGATGTCGTCCGTCCACTCTTGGCGCCAAGTCCGACAAAGCTGCCTCTCCCAATTATGGTTGGACTCGGTGGCAATAGCTTCAGACGATAATCTGAGTGCGTCTCTGAACTGGCGAATTAGCACGCGCGCAAGGAATGCAATGCCAATCCGATGGCACCATCTGCCTCGCTGCAACTGCAAGAGTCTGTCGGTAAAAGGATGCCAACGCAAATAAGTTTGTGCCTGCCACTTGCGTCGCTCCTCAGCTCCAGGTCCCGTTCTCACACCATCTGGGTCATTTTTCCTCTCATCATTTCGTCTCTTCTATTTCTACTCTTTCCGTTTCCTCTGTCTTGTCCTCAATACATCGAATTGCCCTTTTCTTCGTGTTTGTTCTACCACCATGACCAGAGACTAACATCGGTGTTCCCAGCATATTTGGTGACACCCCTCGTTTGGGCAGCTGATCGGCGCGGCGCACCTTCAGCTTGGCAACCGGAGCGCCGCGTGGCGGCTGGTCTTCATACCTGGATTATCTGCAAAGCAATTTGGACTGATCTCGATCTGTGCCCTCATACCACCGCTGTCTCCGAACAGCTCACATATTCTGATCATCCCTCCTTCGCACACGACGGTGCAGCCGTCGCCCGTCCCGGAATGTTGCCCGCTATCCCCCGCTCGGCCCTTAAGTTGAAGTCCCGCATTCCGTGCCTGAAGGATTTACATCTGAACTTCATACTCATTCACTATGTTTATATCATATCGACAATTCTGATTACCTCCATTATTATCTATCCTGGAAGTGATCTCAAGTATATCGATGCGCTCTTCTTCTCTGCGGGCGCTGCCACGCAAAGTGGCCTGAATACGGTCGACTTCAACCTGCTTCATACGTACCAGCAGGTCATCCTCAACTGCGTTACTATGCTTACTACCCCTATTTTCATTCATACAGCTGTTGTCTTTATCCGTCTTTCCTGGTTCGAGAAACGCTTCCAACACGTCGTCCGCAACGCTCGGTCGCTCCGCAGTACCAGGTCTCGACCTCAGCCAATCAGCGAAGACGGCCATCTGCACTCTCACAGCCAGGGAGGATCTGGAATCAATGGGCATCCTATAGTGGTGTTACACTTTACCCGCGAGAGAGGCCCGCACACCACGATCAATGATCTAGATACATTGTGGACAACCACGCGAAATTCAGATCCTTCACCTACAATATGGGAGACAAAGGAAGAGGGCAATCCGTCTCCGCTTGCTCAGCCATTCACCCGCAAGCCAACTTTCACCGGGATTTTCCGGTCTCTGACGCAAGAAAAGGGTCGGCCCACGCTTCCTTATCTCAGCTGAGATGCGACGGTTGGACGCAACTCAAATTTCATTGATCTCACGGAAGAGCAGCGAAATGAGCTCGGAGGCATTGAATATCGGTCTCTGAAAACACTAGCAGTCGTCTTGGTCTTGTATTATGTCTTATTTCATATCTTCGGGATCATTTGTCTGGCGCCTTGGATCATGGAAACCCATTGGGGCGAAGTTGTGAAAGAGGCCGGACAGGGCCGCCCATGGTGGGCAATTTTCATGGCAGGGTCAGTATTTAACGATCTTGGATTTGCTATCACTCCGGACTCGATGATCTCATTCCAAACTGCAATCTTTCCGCTCCTGCTCATGACGTTTCTCATCATAATCGGCAATACAGGGTTCCCATGCATGCTTCGCCTCATCATCTGGGCCCTGTCAAAAGGTCGTTTCGAAACAAACTCCTCTTTGGGAGGAGCTAAATTTTCTTTTAGATCATCCTCGACGGTGTTTCACGCTTCAATTTCCACGCAATGCGACTTGGTGGCTTTTCTAGTATTCTTCATTATCCTGGATGTAAGTGCTCTGTCTCGTTTTCTCTATAAGCACTAACTTGTCTTAGCTCAATGACCCAACTGTCACCAGGCTATCAACACGAGTCAAGATTGTAGCCGGACTTTTCCAAGCTTCCTGCACTCGAACCGCCGGATTTTCGGCTGTCTCGCTCTCAGAGTTACACCCTGCCGTCCAGGTTTCATATATTATCATGATGTATATCTCCGTTTTTCCCATTGCCATCTCGATGCGACGGACCAATGTCTACGAAGAGAAAAGCTTGGGAGTCTACGACATCGATGAGGATACCAACGATGAAAACAAGACGGCGCCAAGCTACATTGGTACTCACTTAAGGAAACAGCTGAGTTTCGATCTCTGGTATGTCTTTTTGGGCCTCTTTATTATCACAATCGTGGAAGGCGACCGTTTAGAGGATACGAGCGAATATGCTTTCCAGATCTGGGCTGTGCTTTTCGAAGTTGTCTCTGCCTACGGTACTGTTGGCCTCTCGCTTGGCTACCCTGGGGTGAATGCCTCATTTGTTAGTCAGTTCAAGGTCATATCCGTACTCGTGATTATTGCCATGCAAATTCGTGGACGCCACCGTGGTCTGCCGTACAGCCTAGACCGTGCCATCTTACTCCCGTCTGAGTCGCTGGACCAGGAAGAAATTGTGGATACTGAAACGCGCATGCGGCGGCGCACATCCAACCTTAGCCAGACCCCTGCTATGGGACATCACGAATCGCAACCTTTCTCGAGAAACGCCCTAACTTCTGTGATGGAAGGGGGAGAACGCGTTTCGGGGCTTAACTTTACTAATAATCCAGTCATCCGGCGCCAGTCCACCCGCGGGTCGCAAAAGTCGCAGCAATAAGATGGCTAATTTATACTCGGAGATTGCCGTCACATTCTCACCTGTCATATATAGCTTCTTATGCGCATTTATCATTAGATGTCGTCCATAGCAATAACCCACCAAGCCTGCGCGGCAGTGGAACCCGCTGTCCGCAGACGCGGAATCGATGACGCGAGCCCTGATTTTACAGACCAGGGCTCTCACTACATTCTAAGATTGCAGATAAGAGGCCAAAACAAAGTATTTGGGATACGGTAAAAGAGAAAAAAAAACTTGCAAGCTTTGCTCAGCAGGGTAGCACTCTTCCTTGTGCTTCCGCTTGGCGCTTGTTGTGATTTTTATTACGAGGGTTCGTTTAACCATGGGGTATCTTGAATCAGCCACCTGAAAAAGGTTGTTTCCCGTGCTCTTTGGAAGTCTTCCATACGCTTTTCCACTGCAACTACGGCTCATTGGCTCGGGCTTTCAAGTAAACTGGTTTTAAGTTCCAGCAGATTCAATAGCAGATCGTCACTATATTCTTCTAAGCTGCCTTGAAAGGTAAGAACTACATCACACCCTAGTTTTTCCCTTCTCTACATCTAACATTAGCCAGGTATACACGAACCTTTTTGTAAGCGGCGAGGTCGGACCGGTGGCGGTTACCAGTCGGTCTTCACCCGCGGCGAGATCCTAGCAAGCAACGAGATGTCGAGCTACGAAGGATGTACGAAGGAGGAAGGAGAAGCTGTATGCTAATTGATTCAGAAACGAATCGCTGGGGATCAGGAAGACCAGCGATTGCAGGGGTCTTTTATGTACAGCGATGCCAAGAGAGCTATATAGGATTTGGCCCAAAGGGGTTAGGCCTAATCGGGTCGGATCCCGAGCGGCGATCGCGCGGCCTCCTGTCGGCGCTGCCTGAGGCACCCGCTGTGACATCCGGTCCACCAGAAGTCACCGGTATCTGCACTTTAACTCAGAGAATGGAAGCAGGGGCAGTAGCTCCTTCCGTTTCCCAACCTTAACGATGTGGATGGCCCGAGGGTCGCGGCCTTGTACGGCCTGCAAACTGATAGACGAGTTGCCAGACCAGGTCCACGGCCCGGGATAGCCCGCGAACCGGTGGCTGCGACAGACTGGAAGATTTAGAGTCTAAAAGGCCTGTAAAGTCAGTGTACTGACCGTAGCTGCCTAGTAAGTATCATCTTACCTTGGTCTGGTCGCGCAAGACGGTCTTAATTCTGAACAACTCCCAAAGTCGCGGAGCCGATTCCGTTCTCTCCCATACTGTACCTTCTCCCATGACGCCTACAACAGTACACCACTGCGAATCGGGAAATTATCAACTTTTGAACGCCGCGAAGGAAGACTATACATCTACAATGCCTCCTGCCCACAACATGGCTGCACAGACATCACCCCCGTCCCGGTTGGATTTGCTGACGAGACCGAACCAAGCCCTGAAACACCAGCAACCCTGGCAGGTTGCTGAATTGCACACCCCACCGAGCGAAGTCGCACCCCACCAAGAGGGATCGGAGAAAACGAGTTCGGAAACGAGTGATGATCCAGCTGACGAAAACCAAGAAGGTGAAAACTGGGAGACCAATAGCTTTGGTGTCTACGAAGCGTCGAGACCTTGGACAGACGCCCAGAAGAAGTGGTATTGTGCGGGTAAGTCAAATCGCCGTCCACCATATGTCGACATAGTCCATGGCCAGGTTGCGCTGACCGGCATGTCTGATCCCAGCTTAGAGCGGAGACTACGGTTAGTAGCCCCCAGCCGGTCTTCTTGTTGTCGTGTGTGCAAGATCCGTTTGTTCGCCTTCTTCTCATGCAACTCGTTGCTTGCTAGGCATGGCAAACGCTAATTTGCCTCCCCAGAAGGCTAGAAAACCTCCTCGATAAGCAGATATCGTGGAATAACGAAATCCAAAAGAAGCTGGCCGAACTCCGTCCAGAGTCACCAACCGCTGAACCTGCATCCAGGAAGGTCACACGTGCAAAGCGTCCCAGGACGAGCGGGACGGACTGATGTGTACCGAACGGTGGAGGGCAAATATGAGATATTCCCATAGTCCAAAAGGAACAACCCATGGTAGTTAAGACACGGCGGGTCCGGACCGACAACGAGTCGTGAGCTTGTTGACGGCGTCCAACATCATCTAATAGAAATTCTTTTCAAAAACAGCCCAAGCCTGAAGAATGTGTGCGGCTAGCAGTAGTCTGGTGTAAAAGTACTCAGTTGCAGAGCAGGACGAGGACGGCCAACCAAAAGCTCAGCCATGCTACAGCCATCTCTTATTGCAGAGCAGACGAGTGGACTATAGGAAATTCTCTTACTGGCATGTCCCTCGCGGCATTATGACCCACAGCCATTCCGCGCCCGTAGTCAACACTGGTCGACGATCGATTCTCTGTCCGGCCGTTGCTGGAATGCGATCAGACAGCTGGTTAATATTGAGACTCGAATGGCTGGTGCCATGTGATGAGATTTAATCCTAATTCTTCCTCTTTTTCTTTCCCCTCTCCTATCTGTCCTGGTCGACTAGACCCATCTACGGAAGCGAGAATGGATAGCGGGCGCACATGATGGCTTTCGCTACTCGAAGAAAATGATAGTTCACTGTGTTCTGGCTGCTTTGTATTTGGCTCAACAAGTGCCCTCTCTCTGCCAGCTGAGTTTGGCTCATCAAAAGGTCCGTCGGTATCTTCAGAGCTTCTGCGACTGTGTTGGTTCTCAAACTCGGCATTGCTATCATCTTCCTCTTCGGCCGTCCTTGGAAGGACGAAAAGAGACAGCTCTTCCAAATGGCGGCCTATATGCTTTTCAAATGCTTCACGGGATGTGGAAATAGCCATTAGGGCTTATACACCCCAAGCGAAGCACCCAGTGGAGGGAAATTGAAAGTCTCTTGTTCGAAGACGTTTGCCTCCAAATAACAGTGGCCCCCAGGGATTAGCTGTGTCCACACGCCGCCGTTCTGGAAGTGGTCGAAGAGCGTCATGCCATGAGTCTCAAGCTCTACGTGCTCGGAGACTTGGTCCCCTGAAATGTCATGTAAAGAGGTGTACATCAAGGCGGCGGAAACGGGATTGGGTCTGAGGTCGGTCTCCAGAGACTGCGTATAGTTCCGGCAGCTGGGGTATAATTGTTTCCTAGAGTCGCAAAACCGATTTAATATTACCACATTGGGATCTTCCGACGCAGTGATCTCATCCATCGGGTCATAGTTGCTATAATCCGACACGAGACCTGAGAATGGATTGCTACGCACGTCTTCCAGCGTATCCTCGGCGTACTCTGGGAGACGTGCGAAGCTCTCTGGAACCACAATTACATGATATGTTCCTGGGACTGATCCCTCTGCTTTCTTCTCACGGTCCTCATCTGACGTGAGAGTTGAGAAAGCCGGGAGTAAGTCGCAAGGGATACCCTGGGAAGCGGAGAGATGCTCTTCCTGGTGAGCTATTCTGGATGCTAGATTCAATACGTATTAGTATCGGGAGAGACGGGTAAAAAGGGAAGCGCTCACTGTCCCAGACAGCATTGCCTTCCGTCTTGACATCGGGCGTGCGCTCCATGACCCGCCGAGTGTCATCCCGGAAGCACAAGCGCGGCTGGTAGCCACAAACATGGTCAAGCCGTGCACAATGCTAGATCAAATTATATTAGCTTGGGATTTTGGTGAGCTATCCGGCAAGATTGGAGACTGGAGCTCACATTGCACTGTGGACGGACCTCGTCGCATTTGACTATTGGGAGAGTCAATAGGTGGGGCCGCTGTGGGGAAGGAACGCGCTGCGCGATTAGGTGGACTCACTCTTTCGACTCTAGATGGTGGCGAAAAAAAAGTCCTAGTCAGCACTTAACACGCCTGAATTGACCTAAACACTGGCTTTGCTTTTTATTGGGGAGAAAGGGTCGGCGCTCACTCTGCATGTCCTATGAGTGAAACCTGGGATTAGGGTGGGCACGTCAAAGAGAGGTTTGGGTGTGTGGAACAAAAAAGCGATAACATAAAGAGCGATAAACATACCAACAGCCAGTACGTGATCGTGGAGAGAAGCGCAGTCGCGGTTGGATCATGGCGGCCCTGACAGCTGTTGGGGCAGCACCAGTTGGGTTCAATGGGATCACATCACTCTTTGGCGCAATGGTGGGCAGGCGCAAAGGGCGCTTCCTCGATTTTTTTAATCGCCGAGAAGACATTGTATCAGAACACCGGTTCGTTGAGGATATTGAGCGCAATTGATGGGCCACCTTCAAGCATATGTATATATAGTACGGCACTGGAGCCTTACCGGACTATAGCCACGTTTGGAAGACGAGTTTATCGGCTGCGGCCTGCCTTGATTTCTTTTTTTTGCCCAGAAACTAGATCGAATGGATCATGAAGATACGTCCTCGAGGGGAGGCAAGAAAAACGAAAAAAAAAAAGATAAATAAATAAATTAAAATTACCAAGGACAGGAAAAAGAAAATAGGCTCGCTGTATGAGACAGAATCTTGGGATCGCAGGAGCGGTGCCCGGTTGGTCACTTCTTCGGCAAGGGCGGGCTGTGATTGGGCGGTGTCCCCACTGCACTTAGTGACTAACTGGTCTGACTCGGATAAGGCTTGGAGAAGAGACAAACCCCAAGGGAATGAACCACCTGGCACCATCACCAAGAAAGAACCTTGAAAAGAAGCTAACACCATGGCGCAGCCGACCTCATGTCCTGCATGCGACCGCCAGCCCCCACACCCCGCAATTCAGCGTGTCGATTGTCTCTGTTGCCGAGATCTTGCTTCGCGGAATATCCGGCCCTCTTGGCGCTCGGTTCCCGGGGCCTGTGATTAGTACACTAATATCGCCCGTTCTAAGGGAGGGGTCCGGTGGGGAATTCAGGAACTTGAAAGACGCCTCGCTGGATCTTGGCAAGGCAGGATTTCGCATTCAATTGAGGTTCAGGGGGGTACAGGCAAGCCACACATGTCAAAAGCTTTCAGCATCTTTGCGCCCAACACTCAGACTCGCCTAAACTGACATTAACAATAACATCTACTGACTCTCCGCGTACCCCTTTGCACGGGAATACCAGGGCGATTTTAAAAAAGCGATCAAGATCCACTAGAATGCCATTGAGATACTGGACATGACTTTTAACAAGTTTTAGAAGATGAGAGTGCCTTGGGCGAACGGCAAGATTTTTAAGAGGCAGCTCACGGTGCATCGCCAACGCCTTACGTATCTTGAGTTATTTCAGGCCAGGGGGAGCTTTGAGTGTGTTATCAAAGTGCCCACGATCCGCGATGCAATTGGAGATTTAGCGCGGGCGGATAACGTCACAGCGGGCAAGCTATATAGGTGCGATCCGGGCAGATCAGACTGTAGAGTCTGATCACAGTGACCTTTTGGTCCAGTTGCGAACACGCTTGCCCGGACACGTGCTCTTACAGATAATGTCAATGGCCAAGGGCCCTGGCACACTCTCTCAGGTAAGGACGGACCACGGCCCCTGTACAGGCCTGATCTAATTCAAGCTATCTTCTGGTGTAGGCCGGGGAAACCCTGTACGTCCATCGCCGAGTAAATCATACAACTAACTACCCATGGGATTTTATAACGTAATTGAGGATTTCCGGCTTCCTCCCTGGTAAGCGAAAGCAGGAGAGCACCCATGGTAATTACATAGTCACCTCATAAAGCGTATTTTAGTTTAGCGCAGTCACTATAATTGGGGAATTTATATCTGCAAGGCACTAGCTAAATACGTTTAATATTTCTAGAGTGCAACAAGCCGGGTTAAACACAACCATCAGTGGAGCTTTTCAAAATTAAGGGCCATAATAAAACTCCTTGTCAAGCAAGGGCCAAGGATCAAGCTAGGAACCACATGAGCGCAAGGATAATAAAATAATCCGCTGGTATCAAGATAAATGTGTATTTCTAAAACTTATACAACCATTGATTCAAGAACCCGATTTTACGGATCCATATGACTTCTGCTTGCTTGTCTTCTTGAGTTGAAAGTCTTATACCCAAACCATGCAGCAATCACAGTTCCAATAAAGCCCAGCACCCCAACCACTATACCCGCTATATCGCCTGCGTTAAGAACATTGCCACTGTCAGCATTAGTAGCTTCGTCGGTTTGGGTCGGGGACGGCGACGTAGTACCAGTCCTAGTGGACGTGGTTGAAATGTTTTCGGCATCTGAGAGACACGGAATCAGAAAATGGTCAGCCAGATTGAACAGCAAACTGAGTCTTAGGTAGAGGGAGGCACCAATGAAGGACTACAGCACGATCGAATGTTACTCGCTAGGAAAGCACTTACCTGAATTAGTGGGAAGAGACGTGGGGGTGGAATCTGCGGTAGTTGAGGCGACTTCGAAATTGTTTCTGGAGCAGTAGGCGCTATAAATGCTTAGGGCGCTCGTAACGTCCATGTTCTGTCCGCACGATTCATCTACACAGTCTTCGAGAAAGTCCGTGGCGGCAGACTGGAGATCTGGGCGGCAGTAACATGCATTCTCGGGATCAGGATCAGTCGTGCAGCCGAGGACATTAGCAACGCGGTCATACACGCCGGCAAAGAAGCAGGACTGGGCGCATGGCCGTAGAGTCTCATATGCGGGGTCCTCGGAGAGCGTGACTGTCACCGCGGATCCAAGCGTCCAAAACAAATAGAAGCAAAAAAAGGCCAAACCTGCGGACCTGGCTGATCGGAAAGATAGAAAACCTTGACTCATGACAGAGATGTTGAGCAGCGAGACAAGGAGATGAAAGAAACAGAGAAAAGAAGGGGCAAGCAGGAAGGTCAATCTCTCTTTAAACCCTTGAGATTACCCTTGTCAAAAGCGCCTTGAAGGACGCCATTTGCCATCCTCCGATGAAGACTCGAGTAATTGGAAGGTGGGCAGCCTTGGCAGGACTTGGCCGCGTCGCGAGGTGCAAAGCTGGTAATGCCATTGGTTATAACGGTTGTTCCTTCTGCTGCTCCAAGGGATTGAGGTCCAAATAGGCGTTTTATGCCGAACCAGTGCTTGCTGAGCCTCATTTACGAATAGACGGTGACGTCACAGGTCAACCTTGCGAGCCATGTCCTATGATTAAAGTCGCCTGAAGCCACTTGCAAGAGCCTCGGATCTAACGATTTGCCAGGACCCCTGTCAGTTTTGTTCTTAATAAGTTGTTATAGTATCAGGCTTGCATTCTAGTGGATAACTTGTCCCGCCGTGTTACCACTCCTTTACTAGTCAGGACATCAAGCATGTGCTCAAGAGCTGACTTTATTCAATCACGCAGGTATTTCTGTGAGGGCGTGTTCTTTACGTTGGCTGATCCTAGAGTCTAGAGACGCGTTGTCTAGCCCACTGAAAACCAAAATCTGCAGTATGAAAACAACACATACCAATTTTTCTTGTGACATCTTGACAGGGCTTTGGGAGTAGGAGTCGTGGTTTTGTATGAGCATCGGTGTACTTGGGGGAATCCATTTTTTTTGCCCTTTTTCTTCTATTGTTGCGTGATCAGAATGATGAGGGGGCACCAGCAGGAGAAACGTGCGTATAACAAGGCGTCCTTGGCGGTTGATAAGCAACGCCTGTGGGCTTCTTGGAGAGGGTTAAGCTGGCCCTCCTGGGCTTGAGAGCCTTGGCACTGAGAGTACATGGCTGGATGAGTAGACAGCGATGGCCCCCGAGACGCCACCGGGCGTCCCTCCAAAGTGAAGCCCTCACTTTTGACTCGCATAGGACACCTGCGTGTCAGTAAATCAAAGCAGCAGCACCAGTCGCATGGCAACTTACCTAATATTGATTGGATTCGGATACCCCATGGTGGCTATCCCGGACCCTCTCGTACTGCAACCCTTTCAGACAGAGAATCTTGTGTGAGACGCACATGGTCTATGCCGGGCCATGCAAACCGCCTCCCCCCCACCCCCCAAAGCCCGACGCGATCCTACTTGAGGGCTATAAGAGGAGACCCTCAGCATCGAATTTGACCGTCCAAGCAAATTCGCGCGTCTCTGACAACGTGCACGGCGCTGCCCAAACGTGAAACAAACTTGAGACTTTGTACCGCCCCGCCATCGGCAAGACTTTGCGACATGGCGGTCTATCATGACCTTGACTGGCTGTTTGCAATTGGCACCATCTTCTTCATGCTCTCCATCTGGGCCATCGGTGCTAATGTATGTGCGCCCCTTCCTTCTTTCTCTCAAGCACACACCTATGGATACTTACAACCACTTGCTGCATAGGACGTTGCAAACTCCTACGCGACCTCTGTTAGCTCTAGGTCTTTAACCTTGATCCAAGCCGGCATTCTTGCCACCATAACAGAGTTCATCGGCGCAATTGCGCTGGGACAACAGGTCAACTCGACCATCCGCAGCGGAGTCTTTAGTGTCGATCGGTTCCTCGAGTGGACGGCGTCCTGATCATGGCTATGATTGTGGCCGAAGTGGGTGCGTCGCTTCCCTCCCCTCCTTCCGTGGTGTTCGGGCCAAACAGGTTCAAATGACCTTTTTTTCTCGATAGGAAGATAGGATCCTCGATCTGGCTAACCGTTTGCACCTGGCTTGGTTTCCCCGTGGCCACCACGCAATCCATCGTGGGCGCCCTCATTGGCGTGGCCATTGTCTCAGATCTTCCAGGGGTTTTAGATGCATTTGTTGCTGCGTCCGAGGCAGACGAAAGGTGCTCTCTCTCGAGGTAGTCTCGTGGTATGTTGCAGGTTCGCGAAAGGTTCCGTAAAGGGGTCCGTGGAGAGGTTTCGTAACAGGTATTATCGCAAGGCTGCGCTGGTTCATGAGAAATACCCAAGTCACCATGCCGAGCTGCAATCCTTATGCAGGCGTGTTTGAACGGTTTCGGAGGCCGGTAGGTAGAATCTTTGAGTCTTCGTTTGCGACTAACTGAAGGCGTTGGATATTTTCCTTGCATAATTTATTTATTTATTCCAAAATACCTTTCCTGCTAAGCCTTAGATCTGAGTGTCGGGCCAGCAATCTGGAACAGAGGCGAGGCGTTTGCATGAAGTGAAGCTATGGATGGAGCTCCCAAGACTTGTTCAACTTCATGGTCGTGTAGATTTCAGGTGGGAGCAGGATTGTTAGAAGCGATGGGCAAACTGCGTAGGTTTCTTGGAGCTTGGGTGATTTATAGCAATTATCGTGACCCAGCAGTCGATCAAGGATTCCTTATTGATGTGCTTCCAACCGGTCGCATTGACGATCAGGCGGTTCAAGGTCTCAACACTCCTTCACCGCCTGAGAGGGAGCGGCAATTTCCTGGGAAATCGACACGACCAGGGCGGACAATCATCCCGCACGCAATTTTCTTATCTATGGTACTGCCTCTGTGGGAAATTCCGGTAAATCAAGGCGATGGATTTTATAAAAGAGCAAACGATGGGTTGAATTGAAAGGGAGATCCTTGTAAAAAGTTGAGCCTGCCAGGTCTGGGCCAACACCTGGATCTTGGCTGGAAGTAAAATTGAGGAATGTGGGAACCATGTGTTTCCAGCCGAGATTTCTGAGATTTCTTTTCAATACAGAGCTTGAAGATCCAGAGACAAGTAATGGTGACTGCGCGGCCAGTCTATTTGCGCCCTGCATGGAGTCGCAAGTACTCTGAATCGTTATGTAACACATAAACAGGGCACAGACCGCGATTTCCGACAGACTCATGCGAAACCCTAGAGCTACACGTGATACTACAGGGGTGATCACCTGACGCCAGTTCGCCAATAACGACTCGCAGTCCATAAGGTTCGCGACTGAACTAGCTACGGAGCAGAATACTCCTGATATAAGCTAGACGAGCAGCAACCGCACATATTCCAACAAAAGTTCTCAGAAACCTTCCAGCTGTGGTGCTTCTGTTCATTTTTTGAGTTTTCAATATGGCCTTCTCCGAACTTCCCGTTGAAATTATTACCTTGATTTTCCAGATTCTCTTTTTAGATTCCTCAGAGAAAAAAATCACCAAGCTTTTGATATGTAAACGGCTGTATTGTATTGTGTTGCCCCTGTTCTACTGCGAGATAAAGCTGGGAAGATCCAATATGCTTCTTCTAGCGCAAAGCAACACGGGCAAAAATTTGAGCTATGTGAGGCGCTTAGTCCTTGACTTGCACACTATAAGTCCATTTCGACGATTACCTCGCTACCCGAACGACCACTTACATCATGAGGTTTCTTCCACCACATATCCGTTGGACTTGGAGTACATATCTAGACTTCGATATATACTCAAGAGTACGCGACATCTGCAATCATTAACATATGTCCAACGCGGCCCTATAACCCAGGCGACAATGTTCTACCTTGTCCGTTTGATCAAACAATGCGTGCTTGAGAAACTCGAACTAGACCTCCGTTATGCCATTATCCAACCAACCTTGATAAGTGACGAAGACCCGTCCACTTGGCCGCAGCATATATGCACCTTGCTCAACGATATACTCTACGACGTACCTCACGTCAAACTTCGCTTATCTCGCATTTGTCCAATAGTTTTCCGGCAGAAATATGAAAGACGAAAATTATCTCGGCTTAGGACGCTTGTTATTGACTTGCTTGATGATGAACAACAAATGATATGTTTTCACTGTTGCAGAGATGGCTATCTTCATTCTGATAGGTGTCTCGTACAAGAGCTGCAGCAAAACGCAAGATTTATTATCGCTGACTCTCCACAAATGAGAGAGTTGAAAGTCATTACGAATGATATTCAGCCATGGGGTACTCGAGTCATTTGTCCTACCACTATCGTGGAGTTGCTCCACGCGTCCCAAAGCATGCCTGAACCAAAATCGATTCGGAAACAAGAATAGATTGCAAGCCCTTCTGAAAAAGCTTCATCCGGATCGCTCCGTTCCCGACTGTTGATTGGAATGTTTAGTTCCCAAATGTCGGTAATGGAATAGAATGACGACCTTGCTTGGCTATATGGCTGGATGATGCCATAAAAAATCGCAAAGTTCCTTGTCGCTTGAACTTGGTGGTCTTGGCCCCTCAAGCCTTGGAGGTCGAAGTTGTGTGCGCAACTCTCGTTTGAACCGTAGGCGGTATACTCTGGCAGAACCCCTCCGAAGCCGCCTGGCAAAACGGCACCGATATCAGGACGTCTATTTTAACAATTCATTCCTCTCCAGTCCCTAATTTACTCTCTCACATTCGTTCTTCCGTGAAAGCGCGCCCACAATCTTATCATGTCATCCACCAAAGACCGGATGAAGATCGACTCGTTACTTAACCCCAGCCATCGGTCTGGGTCATCAAGTAGCTCATCTTGCCCTTATCTCCCGCCTTCCTTGAATAGACCCAATCATCTACCCGCGTCACTGGAAGAGCTCTTTGAGAACCCATTATGTCTTCAGGGTATGTTCCCGAGATACACATATAAGGCGCGCCATGTGCACGTTTATGCGCAGGATACTTGGACTGGAAAGCCTTGTTCAGGGGTCTCCGGCGCGAGCTATGTCCCTTGCCCAACAGCATCGGTGGGAAGACTTCGATACGCATGCCCCTTAAGAGGCTGCCGCGAAAAGTTCTCCAGCAGCCGCAAACTTCGAACCCATTACTCAAAGGCCCACCTGGCATCGTTAAAAGACGAGAGTAAATTCTACTTCGCTTCCGTTTAAATACAAATTCTAACGTCCAGTAGTGCTGGTCAAACTGAAATCTAAGTGTTGCAAGGAAGGGAAAAGCACGTCTACTGTCTCTACGGCATATGGCTGCGGAAATTCTCTTGTTGATGGAAATAAAAAGTTTCATGCTCGTCACTAAACCCACCCATTACTTCCAAACTCGTCACGGATGGTACTACTCTACACCAATATCAAGCGACCATTGAGGTGCCCATACTCCCATAAAAGCAGTAGAAGCCTTCGGAAAAATTAGCCCTGGAAAGCATCTTATTCGTATGTCAGAAGAGCGCAATGGAAGTGCGGGCCACGCTTACCAGAGGGTTATGGTTGCCATAAGTTTTCATGCTTCCGTACGACGATAGAGGTAACGATGCCTTCCGCAGGCGATTTATCCAGGAGGCCAGTGACCGATAAAATTGCGTAATATTTTCATAGGCCATCTTCAAAAGGTCTCCTTCATGGGCCATCATTAACCAGTTGGCGTTGGCTGACTCTTGCCTCATTCCCCACCAAGAAGCCCGCCGCATCTATATTCTCTTAAGACCCAGTTTGGTGGAATGTTGTTGGGTAGAAATACATGATGTTGTTTTGAAGCTCAAGAGTTAGGTAAAGAAGGCTGGACTCGTCAAAGATAGGCGTAACCTGCAGATGTTCGCATCCGCCCCATGGTGAGACCGTCAATTGAATAGACCGCGTGGAAACAGCGTTGCTAAGTGCCCCAAGTAGTAAGGGGAGACGAGAAGCTGAGATCTCATGCAAACCAAACAATGGAGATCCAAGCACCTTCTCCCTGTCAAATTTGAATAAAGCAAGATAGCTTTTCGATACCTCGACGACTCGGAGAGCTGAATTAAGGATAACTGTCGGCATGGGCGTGTAAGTAAAAATTTTGTCAAGCGGATCTGATGCATCTTTCTCAGTCTCATTGCCGATTTGTGGAGCCGTCATTAAGGAGCAATTCTGCGGTATAGGCGATGGGAGAGCATTCATCTTTCTGAATATCCTGGTTTCACTCAATCAATTTCCCAAGCACGGTCACTTGTCGTTAATGTAGGTGATGATGTGGGCGATCACAAGCGGGGAAGGGAGTGGGGAGGCGGTGAGATACATCAAGTCGGCCAACGCCAACTCCTCACCTAAACTTCGAACTACTCCGTAGAGAGGATGTTTTTTCCGCTCCAGTCATGGATGGCTCTTGATGTTATCCTTCACATCAATTCCGTATCATTTAGTCCTTTTATTAATTAGTACTGTTACTGTTCCTCTTTTCTTAAAGAAAAAAATTATAAATAAAAATTATTACCTTTTGTTTTACTGTTATAGTAAGTTGTCGAACTTCCGTAGCGTACGTAATATTCGGTATACCCATCGAAATATGAAGGTCTGATTCATTGAATCTAGCAGCGAAGCTGCACTCAATACAAGAGAAATAGGGGTAATCTAACTAACTAAAATAGGAAGTAGGAATGGTACGAGGAATGACCGAGCAGACGCTGACTAATACCTAAACTAGCGTTCCTAGCGGTAACGTAATTCCCTGTCGTTCCGCCCACCCCGGTCAATCCGCCCACCTAAAACACCATATAAACTACCATTTTCTAGATCGTAATATCTCAACCACCTTAGACATGTTAGCTATAATAGTAAGTATATAAGCTCCAACTCCCTACTAGAGTATGTCTAACTATTTTCAGGCACTTAAAGCTATCTAATCCCTAGAAAACTCTAGTTATAATAAAATAATATAAAATACAGTGTAATTTAAATTACTACAATAAGTACTTAGTTTTAGAAGATATAGGTAAGGTATATAGTAGGGCTATATACCAAAAGTGTATATACCAAGCTATATTATATATAAGCTTAAGATAGTTGAGATATCCATGTTTAAAAACTAGCAGTTTGTATGGTAAAAAGGGTGGGCGGATTGACCGGGGTGGGCGGAACGACAGGGAATTACGTTAGTTATCTGTCGAACTTCACCGCGTACGTAATATTTGGTCCACCGCCAAAAGAATATGAAGGTCTGATTCATCGAATCTAGCAGCGAAGCTGCACTAAATACAAGAGAAATAGGGGTAATCTAACTAACTAAATAAGGAAAGAGAAACGATACGATAAATGACCGAGCAGGCGCTGACTAACGGTAAGTTCGGCGTTGAGGCGGAATACTAGCGGTCACTAAAGGTCGACATTATCCTAAGTTCGACATAAGTGTACTCCGTACTTCTGTTCTTTCTTTGAATTTTTTTTCTCCCGCCAATTGACATATTTGACTTAGTTTGAGCTGATACGTCCTTGCATATGATTGACTGAGGTGCCCACAGTGACGCAAACCTGTTTCCGCATCCCAAACCACGGGTTGGGTTTCCGTGGGCGGGTTTTGGCGAGGCCTAACTACGTGCGGTGTGATTTGGTCACGTGCAGTGTAGGAGTCTGTAGTTTGTCAGATGCACAGTGAGTCCAGAAACACATTTTTCAATTTCCTGAGACACAGGGTGGCACGGCAGCACTAAAAATCAGGGCACGACCACGAACAAAAGAAGCTAACACCGTGGAGCAGCCACCCCGCGTGCTGCACTTGGCTCTCGGGCCCCAATCTTCCGCAATCAGAACGCCGAGTCGATTGTCCCCGTAACCGAGATCTCGCTTGGCGGAAAATCCGGCGCTCTTGGCGCTCGGTTCCTGGGTCCTGTGGTTGGTGCGTCGATATCGTTCGACCTGCCTGAGAGGGGAGTTCGGTGGGGAATGCAGGATTTCGGCTGATGGGGAAACTCGGAAAGACGCCTTGC
Organism: Aspergillus calidoustus; assembly: GCA_001511075.1. Classification (NCBI taxonomy): domain Eukaryota; kingdom Fungi; phylum Ascomycota; class Eurotiomycetes; order Eurotiales; family Aspergillaceae; genus Aspergillus; species Aspergillus calidoustus. The sequence continues at coordinate 1,866,582 of CDMC01000005.1, read as the reverse complement.
GGGGTCTTGGCAAGGCAGCATTTCGCATTCAATCAGAGCGCAGGCAAGTCACAGATGTCACGGGTGACCTCACGCTTCGAGCACACAAAAGTGTATATATAGATATTGCTCGAAAACCTGGATGCAACATGGAGACAAGCAGAACAACCCAGTCTTCAACCACAAAGCCCGATTAATACTCTCCACATCATCTTCGGCATCTTTGCACCCACACTCCCCTCAACCAGACATGGCGGGACGAATCGACATCAACAATGACATCTACCGACTCTCCGCGTACCCCTTTGTGCTTGAACACGAGGGCGATTTCGAGAAAGCCATCAAGATCCACGGGAATGCCGTTGAGATCCTCGACATGACTGTTAACAAGTTCAAGAAAATGAAAGTGCCTCGGGCAAACCGCAAGATGTTTGAGAGGCAGCTCATGGTGCATCGCCAACGCCTTGCGTATCTTCAGTCACTTCACGCCAAAGGGAGCTTTGAGGGCATTGTCAAAGTGCCCACGATCCGCGATGCAATGGCGGATTTAGCGCGGGCAGACAATGATGATGACCAAGGGCCTGGCACACTTTCTCAGGTACGCCACGGACCCACTGCCCCTAGTTCCTGATATAGCACACGCCACTCTAATCTCTCTCCCGGTACAGGCTCGGAAAACCCTGTACATCCAGCGCCAACGCACCAACGCCTCCGACGACCAAGCAATTCCCACTACCACCACTACCACACAACTCCCACCCTTCGCACCAACGCTCCCACCAGGCGCCCCAACAGCTTACCGCATAACCATCGACTCCGAGTTCCACAACCTCAACGCGCGAGGGATCTGGATCTTCGCTAAGGACCTGAGTAACACCCACACTCTCTACGCGCTGCAGGCAATCTGGCGGCAGGACACCCCCATCATCGAGGCCGTCCTGAAGCGGCCCGCCGAGCTGCTCCCGCAGCTTGGCGCGGTCGACGTGCAGCTGCGCCGCACGCGCGGGGGCAGCTTCCGCGTTGAGACGCGCACCCTCGTCCCGGATATTAGCGGGGCCGTCGTCGTCGAGGTGCCCGATCGGGGCGAGCATGTTCGCGATTGGGCGCCGCGGCGGTTTGAATATGGGGGGAGGCAGTTTGTGTGGAAGGGCGGGGGTTCGAACGACAAGGCGGCGGATGGGGGGCTGTTCAAGGCGTTTGCGTGGGAGTCGCTGTACGAGACGGCGCGGGTGTGGAGGAGGGAGGGGAGCATGACGGGGAAGATGGAGGATGAGGTTGTCGGGGGGAGGTTGTGCTGGGGGGATAAGGGAGGGGCGAATAAAGTAGACCATACGATCTACATGGCTGCTGGGTTGGATGTGAATTTTAGGGAGCATTTGCTGGCCGTGCAGTTGGCGAGGCTGGTCCGGTGCAGTAATCCGCCGAATAAGGATGTAAAGGGGGCAGAGGCGATCCACGCGGGGACAGGAATCCTGTCAATCTTGAATATCGCTTCTAACGCTTGATTAGTGTCTAGTTAGTCTTCAAATCTGTTGCCATTTTCTTTTACAGGAACATAGCGTAGCCCTGGCACTGACGTCCGGCGCTGTTTGGACAAGGTCATCCTAAAAAAACTTCATACGCAGGCGCTTAGTAGCCAGTCTAACATTTTCCATTGATAGTTGTCGTTGTGCAAGGGTTGAAGGTGGGGGTAGATTGCGATTGACGGGGAGGGTTTGGGATGAGTGCCAGGTGATATCGAAATGTTTCAGGGCCTGAAGCGATAGTTCCCTGTTAGTGTTCGCTCCAGGGCACCAGCGGATTAATGCGTCCTTCGCTGGATACAAGGGATTTTTGCGGAGCCTGTCCTCTCTTTCGTGGTGGAATATACGTCTTGGGAATGGTGTAGCCTGTATATGGTCAATTTCATTTAGATGAAGGGATCGATGCCCAGCCCGTGATAGAGTAAGATGACTAGATCGTCGCTATGGGTAATACTGACTCTGGACAACCCGGTGGACAATTGGCAAAGACAAACTTCGGAGTATGATAGCCTGAGTGCACTGTAGCGTACCAGGAGTGGCAGCATCTCCTGAGAATTCAGGTAAGTTGTTGTGTTCTGGACCATCGCACCCGCGTGCTGGCTAAGCGGCCCTCAGTTTCTTGTGTGTCACTTACCTGGCCCCAGCCGTCATGTTGTAGGTCGGAACTTGGAGATTGAGTCAGACGGGCTAAATCACCCATGATACCACCGACCGTGTTTGTCTATCCCACATCCTGCAGTATCAGACGCCAGTTTAATGATGGCAGCAAAACCCGATTGACATCTGCCCATTTCGCTGATTTTGATAAGCTACGATTCTTGCATCTACAGTATATACCGCTTACATGGTTGTATAGTACTGGATTATATCGGGATCTTAGAGGGATAACTACGTTGCACTCTGGAGGAAAAGCTGCAATGAATCCCAGGGACCGTTACCTGCGAACTTCAGATGAGCTTCTCCATCAACTTCATCCTTTTCCACGCACATTCCTTAACTTGGACTATTTAGGGAACATCGCCATATCCAAACGCAGGTAGCCTCTCAGCAACCTCGGGACGTCAATGCCTGCGCTACTGCACCTCAACCACAGGCTAATACTACTAGGGGCACACCGGGCGACTCATAAATAAAATCTTTGCCCATCCTGAAAGGCGGTGGTGAACACAAAACAGGAAACAGCCTGATAAACATCCTGCCCCTCCAGCAATGATCCATCCTCTCTTCCTCGCAATCATCCTCCGAACTACAAATTCCGCAATTGTCGACCCCAAGGTTTGCGACCTTCCCTCATGCGCCCCGCTCCCAGGCAAGTACGACGTGTACGGCATCGCTGCCTGCACCGATCCAGACCCGCTTGAGAACCTCGGACCAGATTGCACCCGCGTCTCGTACGTTCGGACCATCGACGAGCAGGTGGCAAGGCTGTGGCAGCTTCCGGAATGGTGCTTGTGCGTATCCGTGGAAACAAGAATCACATCATGATAGCTCCAACGTTCTGACGCAACGCTCTAGCAAGTACCTGAATGGCCCGTCGACGCACCCCGATAGTCCCTTCTCGCAGGGCCTCCTGATCGCGGATGGGACAAGGGAAGACTGCTTCAAGTACATCCACGGTCTCTGACCTATCATCTTTACTATCTAATCTATCCATCCAAACTCATTGGCCACGTCCGATGGCTCCACTGCCGCCGACTGATACTTCCATCCGGTGCCCATAGGTATGCATGGGTCGCGAAAGTTGATGGGTGCATGTATGTTCTATTGGAATTCTCGCTGAAACGCCCCACCAGATAATATCCTATCCCTTTTCTACCAACTATGTGAGGTCTACCAGCAAATCCACTTCTGCGCGGGCGTGATGAGTATCCGCGCTCGGGGCCCGGGCATCTTCCACGCTTTCGGTATGTCGAACATGAGTGGACTCGATATCGCCCAGTTTTGCGTCCAGCGGCTTTGGCAGCCCGGGGATTCGGATTCGGGGAAAGACAGCCCCGGGAACACAGACGCGGATCTCCTCACTGAGGGAGATACTCAACACGCGGCTCAGCGTATAAGGCCCCATATAAGAAGCTTTGCCGAGTGGGACGGCGAGACCGTGGATGACCTTGGTGCAGAGTTAGATGGTTGGTTCCTAGGGAGGGAGGAAGGAAGGAAGATTAAGATAGATAGGGCAAGAACATACAATACTGCAGACGACAAGAAACCAGACGACGGTCCGGAGCGTCTGCGCGAGACCCACTACGTCCGTTCGTGGTCCACCTGGATCACCCTGTCCAGCACTTAGATGAGGCTCGATGAAATCCAGCGCGATAAAGAGGTAAAAGACGGCCGACACGCCAATTGGGCCGAAAAAGCCTGCAAAAACTCCCTGGCGGGCATTCTTGATTTGAGGGATCCATGGGTGCATGGTGACAATCCAAGGGAGCCGTCGGAACGCGAGGACCAGCGCACCGAGAATCAGCAAGCGCCTGAGTGAGATGTTGGCCGTGTCGACAAAGCTGTTCCAGGGGAGGGAGGCGCCGTACTAGAGGAAGATCGTCATATTCAGCAGCATGTCGACGGTCGATGATCAGGTCCTGGAGCTCGCGAGGGATGTTCTCGTCCGCAAATCTCCCCTTGACAATCACTACTGAAAGCACTGGGTCTGTGGGAGTTACGCACGCGCCAACGGCGAGCGCATGCAGGAAGCTAGGGGGGTTGATATAGATCCAGACCAGGAAGCTTGTGGTTAGCCACATGGCGGCCATACCGGGCCTGATGAGTAGTAAAAGCGACTTGTATTCCCGCTTGAGATACTTGCTGGGGAGCTGCACGCCAGCGAGGACCAACTGGATACATAGAGCCAGGCGGGAGAAGTTTAGCATGATTACGCTGAGCCTTTTTTGGCAATCAACCGAGGAAATCCCATCCACGTCACAGCCAGTGTAGTCACCGGGGCAGATGAAGCCAAGTCCATTGGGGCCGACAAGTATGCCAGTTAAAAGCGAGATTACTAGGCTCCCTCTGTTTAGTAAATGTACGGTTCGCACTAGTCATGACACTCTTAGGCGCAACTCACGGGCTTCTGGAAGATAGTAGTGCTCCTTGAGCAGGTACGATATCAGACCAAACGTGGAGAGAAACCCACCAAGCACGGCAACTACTACGTTGAAGCCGGAGGGAGAGAGCGGGAGTGTCCAAAGGTTGCTACCCATCCCGGCAGATGCGGCTCGCATTGTCATGGAGAAAAGCAGGTAGATGAGAGGATAAGAAAAATCACGCTGGTTAAAACCCTGGCATGGCGGGGGTTGGAACTTTGATATAACTACGAGTAAAACCTTACGTCAGCAACAAGAGCGGGGTGTATAACTAATATAGGCGGAGATATTTAGTGCTCGCGTGGACAGCTATACATGGAGACGGGAGAGCAATGTATGCGCGACTTTTCTGTGCCACTGCGGAGGACGGATCTTATCGGGGGTGGCTGTGCTCCGAGTCAGGACCCAGTGCCAAAATCTCGTGTCGAGTCATTGCGGTACCTGTCACCCGTGATACGACTAGTTCAGCGTGTGACTGAAGCGTTGGTGGGAGTGGAAGATTTTGCGACGCCAAGACGGTGGAGATTGGTGGAGATAAATCCCGCAGGCGTGCTGTGCGAGGATAAGAGCTGCACGAGGCCACCAGCATCCCATGCATGCGACTTCGATCGACGAGGCAGTAACAGTACCGACACAGAGCAGCCACTTGCAGTCATGTGGACGCCATCGCTCAACTTTATCAATCTGCACTGTATGCTGATCTCTAGTGCTCGTACCAAATCAGATGTGCTGACGGGGTACTAGATGCCTACATCATATTCATGGGCTTGTTGGGCCTGATTGTGCTTTATCCTTATGGCAACCTCAGAGCAATCGACGCGTATTTTTTTGGAGCCAGTGCTTCCACCGAGTCGGGGCTGAATACGTGCGTTGCCCGCCCTTGTATTACACCAGTCATTCTAACCACCATCCTAGTATTGACGTTAAAGAGCTCAAAACTTACCAGCAGCTCTACATTTATTTTATTCCCATCTTCACTAATCTGGGCTTCATCAATATTCTTGTTGTGGTAGTCCGACTTTACTGGTTTGAAAAACGTCTCAAGGAAGCAGGTAGGGTCGCGATTTACGGGCACGACAAGAAACCAGGGCTAATGGCACAATTCACAGCGATCACACTTCGACGCAAGAAACATGAGGACCCCGAGACCGCAGGTGTTTGCCTCGCTCAGAGCTCTTCAGGGCCCGAGGACAAGTTGCACGCGGCCTCCTCCGAGACCCCACAAGAGCAGCCTACAATGCCCACGAGGGCTGACAACGAGCCGTCCAGCCCGCTACAGCGCACAAAAAGCATTTACTTTGCTGATCCACCTGCGCGCGGCGAGGAAGCCAAAGCGCTCTACATTCCTCCCCCTCGGGAGCGCGATCAGGGCCGCGACATCGAAGAGTTGGACTATGAAGGAAGCGAGGTGATCCTTGACAGAGTTCAAACGAATGACAGCCGGAGCACCGTCTCGGGTAAGATTCGTCAGCGGAGAGGGGCCCAGGAAGCACAACGCCTGAGCAGCATGTCAATTTCAAGGGTCGCCGAGACTTTGTTCACTCTAGGCCCGTCGAGCACTCGCACCAGGCAAGAGCCCGCTGGCCGCCCGCCCCAGGAACTACAGCTCTCCCAGCAGCTGGCCCTGCCGGAGCTTTCGTCACAGGCAACAGTTAGCCGCAACTCGCAGTTCCGGAATCTAACCGCCGAGGACCGTGAGTTGCTGGGTGGGATTGAGTATCGTGCCATGAAGCTACTTCTAAATATTGTTACTGCATATTTCTTCGGCCTGCACCTGTTTGGGGTCATCTGCCTGGTTCCCTGGATACGCAATACCGATCCAAAGTATCGCGAATATCTTCAAGAGTGTGGGCAAAGTAGCGTCTGGTGGTGGGTCTATACCGTCTCCAGTTACCGTTGCTTTCTCAAGAATGTGTGCTAACCGATCGTCTACAGGGCGTTCTACTCTGCTCAGACCATGGTGGACAATCTCGGCTTCACTCTCACTCCTGATTCCATGATCACCTTCCAAGACGCATCATGGCCTATGATCGTGATGAGCTTCCTCGCCTACGCAGGCAACACCTTCTACCCCTGCCTCCTCCGCCTAATCATCTGGCTCATGGCAAAAGTGTGTCCCAAAAGCTCCTCCCACCGTGAAGTGCTCGAGTTCCTTCTCGCTCACCCGCGACGCTGCTACACGCTGCTCTTCCCAAGCAAGCCAACCTGGATCCTCTTCGGCATCCTCTTCGTGATGAACTTTGTCGACATTATCTTGATCATCGTCTTGGACCTCCACAACCCCGAAGTCGCCTCCCTCCCCGGCGGGCCCCGCCTCGCCGCCGCCATCTTCCAAGCTGCATCCGCCCGGCACACCGGAACCAGCAGCTTCAACCTGGCAAACGTGAATCCCGCCGTGCAATTCAGCTTGCTGGTCATGATGTACATTGCCATCTTCCCCATTGCAATCAGCATCCGCGCGTCGAATACGTATGAGAGCCGCGCGCTGGGCATCTACCATGTCGACGGCGAGGTCAACGAAGCGGATAGCAGGTCCTATGTCCTCACGCATATTCGGAACCAGCTTACCTTTGACCTTTGGTATATCTTCCTCGGGATCTTCTGCATCTGCATCGCGGAGTCTGATCGCATTATGGATCCTGATGAGCCGGTATGTGCTGTGTCCTTACGAGAAAGAAGAGAATTCAACTGACGCTCAATTCAAGGCCTTTGCCGTCTTCCCTATCTTCTTCGAGGTCGTCTCAGCATAGTACGTATTCCCTTGTTCCCCCACCCCCCATACTTTTGCCCCGTCCCTCGCCTCCTCTCTCCTCCCCAGTCCCCTACCCAATCCCCTACCCATCCAATAAACCAACCTTGTCAGGCATACCGTCTAACACCTCCCCCAGCGGTAACGTCGGCCTGAGTCTCGGGTATCCAACAGTAAGCACCTCTCTGTGCGGGCAATTCACAACCTTCAGCAAGCTGGTGATCTGCGCGATGATGATCCGCGGGCGGCACCGCGGGCTGCCGTACCGACTCGACCGGGCGATTGTGCTTCCCAAAGACAAGTCAGATGCGCTGAGTCGGGAAGAAGAAGACGAGAGGCTTGCGTGGAGACAGTCTTGGTCCGAGTTGAAGAGGTTGAAGGCTACGTATACGACCTGATCGTCAAGGGGGATGGGAGCTGGGCTATCGTCCTGGTTGCTCGAGAAGAGAGGGGTTTTGAGATACATGGGATGATGTTTGGCGAGCTTCAGTTCCCGGGCTTGCGGCATTCCATGCCCGTCCCTGAATGTATCCATATCAGGGTAGTCCCCGTGTGTATCATAAAGGTAAATCGAAGACTTGGTAGATCTTGTATATATTACTGTCGACCTTTAGAGACCGCTAGTATTCCGCTTCAACGCTGAACTTACCGTTAGTCAGCGTCCGCTCGGTCATTCCTCGTATCATTCCTATTTCCTATTTTGGTTAGTTGGATTACTCCTTGTTTCCTTAGTATTTAGTGCAGGATTGCTCCTAGATTCAAGGAATCAGACCTTCATATTTCAAGGGGTGTACCAAATATTACGTACGCTGCGGAAGTTCGACAATTACTAGAGTTTATATCACATGATCAAGATGCCAGAATATATTTCACTTCATAAACAATCTTTGAAGCAAGAAAGGACCCAGGAGGGAATAAAATATAAATAATATAAATTTTCTCGTTCTAGGACTTAGAGATGTGTCATTTTAATCACACTGCTGGAAAAATAACAGTAAAGGATAGTACAAGTTCAAGGACAAAAGTTTCTGTACACTCTGGCACCCAACAAAAATATATAATCGCGCTTCGACCAGTAATTCAGTCACCACACAACCAATTTAGGTAATAAAATTATTTTAAAAATATACGCTTAATCGTCAGATCTCCGTGCATCAATTAGTTTTAGCGAATAATATCTAGTGTACCAGCCACGAGCAGCGATGCAAGCCTTTACGCGCCGTGGCATCGATTCAATCAACCCGTCAAAGTATTCCTGTGATATCTTCGCCCACGCTGCATCAATTGTATCAAGATAACGCTTATATAGTTCGTCTTGATCCCCTGTATACGTCGCTAGAGCAGGATCAATGTCAAATATCGTCTCTTTAAGTCGATTCCACGCGTGTTCAATGGGGTTCAAATCAGGAGAGATAGCCGGCCACTCAAGTAGAGGAATCGCTTCGTCATTCAACCAATTCTTAACCACCTTTGCTGTATGTATAGAGGCGTTATCTTGCATGAATAATAAGCCTGGTTCCCAAATTCTAGGCAGTTGCTCATGTTGGTGTTCTGGTATCAATGACTGGTAGGACTCACATGATCTGCCGAAGGACAGGCACGGCTTTGCTGCAGAAGCTGCTTCGGTTGGAGAGTGATGCAAAAATGTCGAGAGATTTCCAGAGGATTTTCTTAATGTCATGGGCCTCGTAGTGGTTGTCCGGATATATAAGCATGACGCAGAGGATCACGGCAGCGTGGAAGGCATGGAAGCTTCCCAGGCCGCTGTTGAACCACTTGTAGGAAACGAACTGTGGAGATTCGTATAGAGATTGGTGGATAGCGAGAGATGTTTTCGCCGACGCGAGACACTTTACCCGTGCCGCGCATGTTTCTGGAGTGATGTTGCCTTGAAGATACTGGCAGAGGGCGGGCCGTAGAAGCAGAAGGTATAGCTGGTGAATGTAGCTATACAGAATGTTAAAGTTCGCAAGGTGGTGAACAGGAAGAGGTTCTGGACCCAGTTCAAGCTGGTAGCGCTTTTCGCACGTCTCGTGCACGTTGAGAATCTCGGCTTCAATCTGCGTGACGGAGTATCTAGGCGGAAAATTGAACAGAGTGTCGCAAATCATAGAGCTAATATTGTGCAGCCGGTATTGTAGCAGAAGGTAGGTCATCTGTGTCAGGCGATGGACAGGTTCCAAGACCGTTCCAGCAAGCAGATCCACGTCGTTGGCATCGAGAGGAAGTTTCACTCCAAACGAAGACAGTCCAGGATTTAGATTGCCAAAAGTGACGTTCTGACTGACGTACAGCATAGTCAATCCAGCCCAAGCGCGTCGTCGCTCCTCCCGCTCAATAGGAACAAGAGCAAACCGTTCCGGGTCAACATGGCAGCCCATTGAGGTTGCAACGTGGTGGGTGAAGCCCAAAAGGGTCCAAGTGGGCAGCCCGCGATGAAGCCGTGCGTAGATGATCAGGATGAGGGACTGCAGAGAATTGATTGAATGGCGGGACATTACTCCGTCTGCTGCCAGGCACCGCAGAGTAGCAGACTGGTAGCGAGCGGAGAGAACTTTGACATTGCGACTGACAGTCTTCTCCCGGCCCAGGTCAGATAACAGAGGATCGTCGTCGTGGAGAGCTGTTATGGCAATGGAGAGAATAGCAAACAGTAAGGAGATCCATGCGGTCATAACACTGTTAGGGCCATGGCAGAACTGCTGGTACTCGGCTTCGAATGTAAGGTCATGAAGCAGATGGAAGAGCTGGTACTATTAGTGGGGGATGACGGTTAATGATAAGCTGGCTTACAGGAGAGAAAACGCGAAAGTAGACATCTTTAAGTATGTCGCAATACCGGCTTGGGGGAAGAATAGCGAGTAACTCTTCCCTCGAGGTTGCACTCGCTGCAAATGGAATACATAGGTCATTATCGTCTTCGGGGATCTCAGAGTTGATATCTGGCGGGTTGCTTAGAGAGCTCGTGTGGTTGGTTAAACTCCATTGCGGGGTCAATGGTAAGTAGCGCACGTGTCCTGATGCAAAGATTTGTAATGTGCCAACGCTGCTCAGCAGAGAATTTCGGGTATATTCTAACCCTAGACCAACGGCACTATCCGGCTCGGGGAAACTCCCGCTCAGGCTCGGTGACAGGAGCGGAGAGTGAGAGCCCGGGTGCGAGCCAACTTGCTTCTGGAGCAGATCCTCCAGGCTCTGGATTCGGACGTGTAGCTTAGTCTGTACGGTGGTGCCCTTGCTTAATGTGTTCTCTGACGACAGTCTCGGCTGCCCAATGTAGATACAATCTACAGCTCCCAGCCCCCTTCGAACACACGTCTGGCAAGGACGTCCATTGCGGGAGCAACGAATCTTCCTCGTCCGGCAAGCCTGACAGCTGATTGGTAGCCGCTTGCCGGTGGGCCGTGTGGAAGGGGCCATTGTGTAAACGAGGGAACTGTGGTACGGAATCAAAAGTTGAAGGTCTGAGGAAGGCAAAGAGCGACTGGGACCATGGCTCGTCTGCGATGATGAGAGATACGAGACGAGTAATGTTGGATAGGCAAGCCAATTATCGAAACAAGGCTATTTGGCGCTTTAAAGTCATTCCCAGGACCATGGTTTTGCTGCTCTGGTGTCAGTAAAGCTAATAGCTACAATAACTAACTACTACGGAGTACTCCGTACTATTACACGAATTGTGGAGATTGGAGAGATTTGAGTTTATTTTCCACTTTCGTCGAATCGTGCAGTCTAGGTCATAGAGTTCTGTTGCCATTCCACTGGTGATGCACGAGTTAGTGGGCCAATGGAAAGATGATCTACACGTCTGACTTGCATGAGCGGCATAGCGGATGCAGACCCAAGTTAAAGGCCCTGCGAGATTTGCGTTCCATGTTGCTTGCCACCGAAGGAAGGGAAGCCAGGTTGGCAGTCCAGAAAGGACTATTGAAGATGGCTCAAGTGGGCCCCCAATGTCATTTGCTTCCGGGCAATTGGGCCTCAAATTTGAATTTCTTGGAGCGATAGACTTAGCCTTGTCAGCCAATGGCAATGGTAACTAATCTTCTTGCTAGAGGTCAAAGCACAGTACTCCGTAGCGATCGCAGTTTGTCCAAATCTAGTTTATGCTAGAAAGAGACATAAGAATTATGATTGGATCAGTCGCATCTTGTTAGTCATCGCCTGTAGAAATAACGTAATTCCCAACCGAGTCGGACACCCGGTCGACCCGGACACCCCCACCAAAATCAACGCGCGTTCAACGCGAGGTTATTAAAACAACAACCATGCCACCAAAAGCGCGTCAACCGCCTCGAAACTTGGTGGAGCAAGAGGGGAGGATTCAACTTGCAATATCTGCTTTAAAAAAGCAAGAAATTTCGTCAGTTCGTCGCGCAGCAACTGTTTTTAATGTGCCTCCGTCAACATTGCATGATCGACTCAGTGGGAAGCAATATCGAATTGAACAGCGCGCCAATGGCCACAGGCTTACTGCGAACCAGGAAGCATCATTAATTGAATGGATTCTATCTAGAGATGCACGTGGAGTCGCTCCTAGGCCTTCTCATGTGGCAGAAATGGCTAGTCTTCTTCAAGAGACAGATCCAACATCCTCCCGACCAGTTGGAAAGAACTGGGTTTCTTCCTTTATAAATCGACATGATGAGGTCAAACCTCGCTTTGCTAGACGATACAACTACTCGTGCGCGAAATGTGAAGATCCCCGGGTTATAGAGGCATGGTTCAAGCAGCTAGAGGAGGTTCGAAAGCAGTGGGGTATACAGGATGATGATATCTTCAACTTTGATGAGACTGGCTTTGCCATGGGCCTTATTGCAACTACAAAGGTGGTTACCAGAGCTAGTATGCCTGGTAAACCTCATCTTGTTCAACCGGGCAATCGAGAATGGGTTACTACAATTGAGTGCATGAATTCAAGTGGTTGGATGGTGCCTTCCTGCATCATCTTTAAAGGCAAGCGATTCATCGAGGGTTGGTTCGAAGAATATGGGATACCAACTGATTGGAGGATTGAATTAAGCGCGAATGGTTGGACAATAGATCAAATAGGCCTTCGGTGGCTTGAAAAGGTCTTTATTCCTGCAACAGCTACACGAAAGGTGGGGGGATATCAATTACTTGTTCTAGATGGCCATGGTAGTCATCTCACGCCTCAATTCGATAAGATGTGCGTGGATAATAATATTATTGCCATCTGCATGCCTCCACATTCATCTCATCTTCTACAGCCTCTGGATGTTGGTTGCTTTGGGCCATTGAAGCGCGCATACGGAGGTCTAGTCGAGGCAAAGATGCGCTTGGGATACAACCATATTGACAAGCTTGACTTCCTAAATACATATCCTACAGCTCACCGGACAGTCTTCACGCCTCAGAACATTCAAAGCGGCTTTGCAGCAGCTGGTATACTTCCATTTGAACCTCAGCGGGTGCTTGACAAGCTGAATATATCAATGGGAACGCCTACCTCCCCTTCAAGCCGTGGAGGAGGTTCAACAGCCTCCTCATTACTAGCCACACCTCATACAGCTCATCAACTCCTCAAGAAAGCATCCTCAGTCAAGAAGATGCTTTGGCAGCGCTCTGAGAGTCCTTCTTCACCATCAAAAAGAACCTTTAATGAGTTGTTGAAGGGTTGCGAATTGATAATGCACCAGGCAGCATTCATGGCGAAGGAATTACATGATCTCCGCGCGGAGAATGAGAAAACAAAGCAGAAAAAGGGTCGATCTAGGCGTCAAATGACTCCAAATGAAGGACTTTCAATACAAGAGGCAAGGGATCTAATTGCGCAGAGAAATGAGCAATTACATGAAGAAGGTGGTCCATCTACTAGTTCTACTCCAATTGCTTCTATCGCGCGAAAACGCGCTCCGCCAACATGTTCTGAATGCCATATTCAGGGACATACAAGGACTAGCTGTCCTACACGTCGAAATAATTAATATAATGAGAATACTAGTATTTTGGTGGTGGTGAATAGCTTCAAAAGTTCTAAGTGTGGTCAATTTTGGTGGGGGTGTCCGGGTCGACCGGGTGTCCGACTCGGTTGGGAATTACGTTATCTCGGGGAAGCCGTGCCACGATGTCGGGAATTCCGGGGTAGCGCCATCGACTAGGAACAACGGCGTGGATGGAGCTGGGCTGGCAAAAAGTATGGTTCTAAGTTTAGAATGCAAATTGGGAGGCTTGTGGCAAGGAAGATGTTTCGCTGGAACTCACAGGTTCGTGCTGTCACGAATGGCTGCAGGGCAGTTGGCTAGACCCTGGGAAACTGAAACTGTGAATCAGAATTAATCTCTCAACTTGTCGACATTTGAGTACTCCAGAAAAGTATTAAAAGAGGAGCGGTGGACAGATGGACTCTTTTGGGAATGTGTGTGGAGTTGAGCAGATGTAAGAACCTCGCGTCGTTTGCCGCACACAGCACAAGGTTAAGGAGGGGCTGATGTTAACGGCCCAGGGTACAGCAGGCGTTAACATTGCCTAACGCCTCGTGGATGGAAGGGAAGGGAGAGACTGCCGCAGTTTGTCTTTCTCATCGGCGGGTCGCGGTTCTAAAGGTGAAACGTATCCAGGACCTTCGTTTGTGGAAGCCGTGGAGTAGGGATACGAGGGATGCTGGCTCCAGTACATTGCTGTTGGACAGGGGACGAGCGTAGGAGAAGCGGCTGGGGCTCTCTCGAACATAGAATGTCTGGTGTCCGAAATTGATTCGGACCACACGACAGGTCGAAGGCTAGAGGGTCGATGATGGTCGGGACTGTACGATTTGTCTGAGAGCTCTCAGCAAGTAACAGTGACGACATGATCATTTGAGGACACCGTCATGGCTTGAATGTCCTGTACCCGAACGACGAAAATAACGGAGAAAGCCACCCGTCGAAACACGTGCGGAGGGCTACGGTAACGCAAAACAGCCAACAATGCAGTAAGCAGCAGTCTGAAGCTGGCTCATGAAGTTCTCGCGTAAGCAACAGGCGGTCAAGGGGTTCCTTGACGAAATCGAGAAAAGTCTGCAGAAGACAGCATCGGCCGGAGCTTGAAGACAAGAAGCTGAATTCAAAAATCTTTTCTGCTAGCATTCACTGGGGCATGCTGTACAGACAGACCTACAAGCACCTCCGGCTACTCGAGCACTAGGAGCAAGGGGTGGAACTTAGAACGTGTTTCTCTTTTTCGATCTCCTTGCAAAGGAATCTTCATATTGCGCAAGTTCAACCCTTGGGCTCTCAGAGCGGGCAGTATGCTCTTCCGTGGTGAGAGACTCTAGCCCATTCCCAAACGGGCCGGAGGGAACAATCAAAGAAGGTGAACTGTTTTTCTTTGACTGCTCTCTTGGTGCCACACTTCGATCCAGTGAAGCGCCAAGTTGACACTGGTCTGAGCAGTACAGGGAGCCGGATGTTTCTTTGCCACAGGACACACACTTCTCAAATAAAGTTGACATTTGAGATAGCAGCGACAGACTTGTGGTCAATGAGTCAACAACGCGAAGGGCTGAGAATGATAATCGTCTTTTTAGAGAACTTATGTTATAGTAATCGTTCGTGGGATTATCCTTTATTCTCAGCGAGTTTCTTGAATTATGCAATAATGACGAGCGTGGAAATCTTACGTCAGTTAATCCCTAGCAAGCTCAAGTCATATATGGCTACAATTTGGCGACGGACGATTTGGGAGTGTTAACTTAATTGGAATTAAAATAGAGCACCTATC
Source organism: Aspergillus calidoustus (assembly GCA_001511075.1). Classification (NCBI taxonomy): domain Eukaryota; kingdom Fungi; phylum Ascomycota; class Eurotiomycetes; order Eurotiales; family Aspergillaceae; genus Aspergillus; species Aspergillus calidoustus. The sequence goes on along the minus strand of CDMC01000005.1, from coordinate 1,851,529 downwards.
ACTAGTATGTACAGTCGGTGATCACCTGACGCCCGGTCCCACCTGACGCCCGATTTCACCACCACCAGCGATATCGAATATGAAGCAATTCAACCACATATAATTATTATTATCGGGTGATCTTTTGGTGGATGAATATAGTCATTATTAGGACTCTATATACAGTTTTTAATTGGTCCGAAAGCGCTGTGGGAGCCGGATCTCGCGGCCTCGACGATTTACTGTTTGAGGGGCCTCTGGGACTTCTATAGGCGTTGTTTGCCTGGTTTCTATAGATTTTTGCTTGCGTGAAGCTTTAGAGACCTTCTTTTGAGTCTTCTTCACCTGCTGGAAGTCATTTTAAAGCTGGCAATCCGCCTCCTTTGCTAGGCGAGCATCCTCCTTTTGTTGTTTCTTTCGCTCTGCCTCTAGCAGCCGTAATTCTCGCTGGGATGCTCGATTTCTCTTTCGCTCTTCAAGCAAACGTTGTTTCTCCTCTTTAGCAAGCTGTCGACGGACCTTCTCTTGCTCCTTTGACGCCTTGGCGAGTTGTATAGCTTCATCCTTCTGCGTTTGAAGATCACGAGCCTGCTGAACCTTTTGAGGAGAGTAAAAAACTACACCACCATTCTCAGGGGCCGCGAGCTCAAACTGCAAGGGTTTCCCACGTTGACGCTTCTTCTTCTCATTCTGGAGGGCTGATTCGAGGCCTTGGCAACGTAGTTTCAGGATAATATTCTCTGTAGAGAGGTGATGCATCGTTGAGCTTAACTTCTTGGTGTTTTTATCATATATATCGGTGACAACTCGATTTAAAAGCTTCTCGATCTTCCGCCAGTCCTCTGCCTGTAGGATAGAGCGCGAGGAATCGCTTAAGGAGGGCCTAGAGTCTTTCTGCTTGTTAAATCGAACTAGAACTATTTCCGGATTCAGCGGCCATATCCCCACAGTTCGCCATGAAGAAAGGATATTACTCGTTGATAAGGCCTGTTCCCAGGCTGGCCAGAAGAGGCGGAAGAAGTCCCGTTTAGTAATATGACTGAGGCCCATTGATTTATGTAGAAAGTCCTCGAGATTCTTGCTGTAAGCGGTGGAGAGAGGGCTGAAGATCCCAACATCAAGCGGCTGCAGCGAATGAGTTGAATGAGGCGGATATGTCATTAGTAGGATCCTATTAGTGTCGCAGTAATCGATAAACTTCATGGTAAGGTGAGATCCGTGACCATCAAGGATAAGAAGCCTCCATCGCCTGCGCGCCTTATCCTTGGTCTCGCGGTCGAATATATTAGTCAACCAGGCGTATCCTAGCTCATCATTGGTCCAACCACTTGCAGAGGAGGCGAAGAAGCAAGAATGAAGCTCAGGATCAAAGTCTTGAAGCCAGGAATCTTGTATATTACCAGTAGAAGCCTGGTAAATAAGACCCGGTGAGAGAGAGGTTCCATCAGCGCAAATACAAGCAATTGAAGTTATCCACTCGCGATTCCCATCCTGCAGGCGTTGCTTAAACCCTCCCCCAGTTATATATTTCTGCTTCGAGAAGATCCTGAGGCCTTTAACCAGCATTCCAATAAGAAATCCTTTCTCGTCCATATTATAGATATCCTCTGGCCGTAGCTCGTATTGCTACATCTTCCGGCTTAACAACTCGAAATATAGAGTGTATCTGTATGCGGAATCGGCTCGTTTTCGCGCGGCATCAATAGCTGTTGTATAGGTTGAGATAAGGTCATCTTGATGACGCTTTATAAAGCGCCCAGGCCAGTGTTTTCCAGGCTTCTCGCCAGTAATTTCCTTTGCAAAATTCCGAAGCATCTCATGGGACGTGAAGAGGCCTCGCTCGGTAAGCTTATTGATATAGCTTATTAGTTCTTTTTCATGTTGGTTGGTAAGAACTCGCTGTTGCTCATATTGGTGGTCCCTAGGGCGCTGTACCCCGCGGTGGCGTCTTGATAGCGTTGTCCGATCAACACCAAACTCTTTTGCAATCTTAGTATAATTAATTGAATCGCCAATCTTCAACGAGTTGATTGCTTCTATCGCGGCTTCAATTGAACCCATATTGATTGAGATATAAGCTGTTGAAAATTATCGAAAAAACAGTCGGTGAGGGGAAATCGGGCGTCAGGTGGGACCGGGCGTCAGGTGATCACCGACTGTAGGGTTCACCGAGTCTTTAGTAAGCCCCCGGAAACATGAGCGCCCTCTCGGGCGCTCCTACGCCCCTTCCAACAGTAGACGACTGTTGGACGATAAAAAAAGGCAGTGAACAAAGTCTGGGCTTGACTGCTGAAGATGACTCCTTTGCCATATGATGTTTAACTACGATAATCGCTACACTACAATATCCGGGTTACCCGCTGAATGCGCAAGATCTTAGTATTCCGCATCAAGGCAAAAAGGCTAAATTTGTTATCAAGCGCGACTGCCTCGGCACAAGGGTAGCGGCTGGCGATGATATCTCGATTATTCTATTCGCCGCGCCGCGTAGATGGTGCATTTGTAATCCTGGATCTCAGGTCTGTATCTGCAGGTTCTGACTCGAGAATATTTGGCTAGCACCAATCAAGAGAATAATTCTGGTAGCGGCGAAAACGCAACGTGTCGTCATGCGCGGCTGAAGTGTACAGATAAATTGTTATTTCGGTTGAATTCTCTCCATTTCCTCGGCGGCTGCTGGGGACTTGCCCAAGTTCGGCAGCAAGTAGCGATGGTTGCAAAGCCAACTTGGGGTTCCTGAATCAGGAGCATTCTGGCGAGCAGTCTGCCCAGTGAGTCGTACTTGATCGAGTCAAGAGGCTTCCTTGGCTCGCTGGGCGGACACACGCGTTAATATCGTTATCGAGCGCCGGGATTTGCACGGGCTCTGCTCTCCTCGCCACTGATCCGGGGCTGCGATCCGTTGGACGTTGAAGAGTGGTTTTTGGATTTGCCAGAATCTGGGTCGCTTCCAGGCCCGCGGACCCGATCGAAAACCACGCGCTAAGGCCGAGTTTGTCAGCGGGGCTTTCGGCTGCCTTCGCCAAGTGACGATTTTCCGGATTCCCAACTTTCGAGGCACGATGGAGTGAGTAAGGAGGCCTCTAGAAATACCTCTATTGCCAGTTCTCCTGATTCATGCATTCGGCACAGACACTGACCCGGACCGGGCGACCCCAGCGACGACAATGTTTGTCCACTATGACGGACCATCGAGCAAGAGGAGCACAAAGACGCGGAGAGCCGTCAACGCGTTCAAAGCGGCGAGGGGGGCTTCTCGCTCCCACGGTACACATGACCCGGCGAGAGGGACCTTTCAGTGGATGCATATCCCCGAGGATGAGTCGACAGGCGGGAAGGATGCCTCGTCACCAACAAACGCCCCTCACTCCGCTCAGTCGCAGTCACAGGCGCTTGTTAGGCCAGCGGCAGCGGCGCCGCTGACAAAATATCTGCTGGGAAGCGACAAGTTCTACCCCATCCTGGAGAAGCGTGGAAAGGGCCCTCTGACAGCAGCGGCACTGAGCCACTGTGCGTGTCGCCGAATTCTTCTTCCTGGACTGGAACTAGTCGCTAATACACGGCGCCAGATTTCGATATCCTCCTTCCGCATGATGCGAACGCGCTCGGCCTCGGCGATGCACGCAAGACGACGTATGGAGCCGGACTCCTCAACTGGTTAGCCAACAATGACGGAGTTCTTCACGGATTGGCTGCCTTTGCTCTCTGTAGTATGGACATTGTTGGAAAGACAGACGAGATCTATCGAGCGATTCTCCACCACCGCCAGAAGACCCTAGAAGACGTCCACCGGCGCTTGGAGCGGAACCAAGTGGATGATGTTCTCATTCAAGCGATATGCTTGTTGATTCCGATAGACGATTATCTGGGGTACGTCGAGTATGGGCCTGTGCACCAGAAAGGAATGTCGGATGTCATTCGGGCCCGTGGTGGTTTCGACAAGGTGGGCAGTTCAGACGTCGTCGCGTATGGGGAGAATCTGCAAAGAAGCATCCTCACAGTAATGAGCATGATTGAGTTTCATATTCGGACCAGAATCACATCCGAGCCTTCGCACGTCCGACACTCAATACCGCTTTCACGAAGCCTGTCGCTGGAAACGCAGCAGCAGATTTCGGCTCTGCCACCCGGATTGCAGGACCTCTTCCACGCAGGCATCCTTTCCTTGCCCGTCTTGCCAATTTTGAACAGCTTCCAGG